>JAMKQA010248538.1:0-32131 GCA_024699735.1 Posidonia australis
CCACTTAATTTGTTGTCCCACTTGCACTTATACGTGTTTCCTTTGGTTTCTTCATTCGCCTCACATGGTTTCTTCGGTATTTTTTTTGAATGATGCTTACTACTTGGTGTTCTTTTGACTAGCACCTTCGTGCCTTGGTCTAGAGCTCGTGTAGCACTGCTGACCATTAGTTTGCATGGTTTCTGCCCATTCATCTCATCTACATTAGCATAGCATGTGACATTCATCCATTTAGACTTAGCAAGCATACATGATCATTTGGTAACACAAACGAGCGATTAGCCTAGAAAGACTAACTCATCGGGCGTGTAGGGATACCTAACACCTTCTCCATGTGTAATAGGAGTCCTTACCCTTTCTTTGGCCTGCCATGACCCATGTGTTGCATCGATTAGGCACGAAGCATGCACACGTTCATTTGCATCCATTTGCACTCATTTACATTGTTTTTCTCACATTTTTATGTATTCGGTTTTCCTCATCTTTCTGTTAAAAAAATTAGGTGGCGACTCTATTTTCTTGCCTTTTCCTTTTTTTCAGTGTTTTCGAGTCAAGTATCCTTCCTTGGATTTACCACTTTCACTGTAACCTTATCGGGATTCCCATGCACTCCCTCGCATAAGGAGCCTTCAGTTCTGACATGGTCACACTAGGTATCTTATGATTTGAAGCTCCACCCTAGTCATACAACTTCTACTTCCACTAGTAGGAAGTAATCATAGGAATTGTCATTGTGTTCTATAAAGATACATCTGTATAGTAATTGGGTATATCGGAAGACGAGAAAAAATAGACATATTCTCTTTTCGTTTTACGTGTGATATGATGGCAGAAAGAAAAGATACCATTTTTAGGTTGACGTGTTTGAAAAGTACAGTTGCTTTTCGTTTTATTTTTGAATATGGTAATACCACTATTGGGAATAACAGTTGTTTTGTGGTTTTTCTTTCTTTATCTTAAGATATGTGCAGGTGTGATCAATGGTCCAGATGTAGCCTCATCTAAGGAATCTTTTGAGGAAAAGTACACTAGATACCTCCCCTATGTATATATATATATATATAATAATCGAAATCTAATGAGATTTGATTAGACTTCGATTTGAAAATCAATATTTTAATAAGATCTAACTGGTAGAATTAGATTCATATGTTTTCCAAATTTGAAAATAATTTTTATGATTTAGGATAATTATGTGTTTCAAATCCAAATTCCAACTTGAAATCTTGCTTTATAACTATAACAACTTCAACCTTGATCTTTCAACTGAATCATTATTAATAATAATTAATTAGCGATTAAGTTATTTTTTTTGTGAAGGTTGCTAGGTTTGGTATGTGGTGGGTGTGTGAAGACGAATATGGGAATAATGCTGAATGTTACAGTGTTGTCGTGACCTTAATTTGAATTATTTCATGAATATGGGTGTCCAAAGTATTTCCTCCTTGTCAAGGGATTTTTTGCACAAAATTCATGCAAAAATTTTAATAAAATAAGGGACTACTTAGGAGGGCGGCAATGGGAGAATGGCATGCATGTGTTTGGAAAAAAAAAAGAGAAATAAAAGAGAAGGCTTTAGCTGGAAAGGGAGGAGGAAAGAAACAAGGAAGGAAGAATATTGAGAGGGAGGAGGAAGTAAAGGAGGAAGAGAGCAAGAAGGTTAGTTCATTGCTGAGAAGAGGAGAAGAATGTAGACAAAAGAAGAATGGAGAAGAAAGGAAGATGAGAAATGACAAACGTACACACCTTATCCTTTTGTTTCTCTTCGTTTAACCTTAAGATTAGTGGATTATGTTGCATAGGTGTAGACACCCCAATTTTGAAGTTACTTGGCAGCAGGCTCCTCTAGAAAGATACTCTGGTTGTGACCACCAAAACCCTAATTTTCAAACCTAAAATCCTAAACCCTAGCTCCAACTAAACCCTCAAACCCACCTAAGCACACACAAGCCAAATCAGGCCCACACCAGTCCACACTAACCTAATCAAAGCAAAAAATAATAATTAAGAATTAAAACCAAACAAAATTCATTTAAAACACTTAAAATCCAAATTAATCAAAAAAAACACTAATTAAAGTCAAAATTAAATAAAATCAAATTAAAACACTTAAAATCCAAATTAATCAAACAAACACCCTAATTCAAGTTAAAATTAAATAAAATCCACTTAAAATCCAAATTAATCAAATAAAACACAAATTAAAGTAGAAAAACCATTTAAAATTCAAATTAAAACCCTAATCAAGTAAAACTTAATAAAATCCATTAAAAAATTAAATCTAATTAAAAAGAAACCCTAATCAAAGCAAAAATCAAGCAAAACAAATGAAATCAAAATCTAAGCCAAAACCCTTATAAAAAAAACTAAGTAAACCAACATTTAAATTAAATCCCTAATTAAATCAAGTAAAAAACTAATTAAATCCAAATTAAGACTCAAACATAAAACTTTAATCCATTTAAATTCAGAAAAACCCCAAAATAATAAAGCCTAAAAAACCCTAATTTGAAATTAATTAATTAAATCACAAAAAACCCTAAAACCCCTAATTTAAAATCAATTGAAACCCTAAAACAATTAAAACCCAGAAAAACCTAATCACTTTAACAAACTCAAACCCCTAATCCGAAAGCCCTAATTAAATCACCAAACTAAACTAAAACCCAAAATCTAAATTAAAATCACTAAAATAAACAATAAAAACCGAAATTTAAAACCCAAAACCTTAATTTAAAACCGTAATTAAAATCACAAAACCCTAGAATAACAAAATCAAAAAAGTCACTTAATCAAATTAAAAATCAAAGTCTTAATTAAATCATAAAATCCTAAAACTAAAATCATCAAAAGAAATAATTAAAAACCTAAAACAAAAAAAAACAAAACCTTAAAACTAAAACCAGAAAGTCGAATAGACCAAAGGCCACTGCCAAGCCCTGTCGTAGGCCCAATACCCCATTTAACCCTTAAATCATAAACTTTATAAAGCCAGAAAAACAATTCCAACGACCTCGATTCTCTAGCGACATCTCTGGCGCCATTTCCGGTGGTCACTCCTAAATCTTCGATGCTCTATCCTCCTCTCGCGCGATCTTCGGACCTTCCTCCTCCGTCATACGCTCGATCCAACGGCGCGAAGTCCATGAGGAGGAGAATCGACAGTTCTGAAGGAAGCCCGTCAGAGTTTAAAAGAGGCCCGCCGCTGACAGACCAGAGCTCTCCCTCCAAGCACACATCCGCCCACGGAAATCCCCTGCACTGAAACGACCAGAAGTCCAGCATTTTTCCCACGTCCAAACCTCCTACTCCTACCTCTTTCTGCAACCGGAGCGTCCACTAGAGCACCACCGTCGCCGATGCGTCAGCCCAGAACGCCGCTAGGAAACACCACGACTCAGGTAACCTTTTGTCCTTTGGTGTAGCATAGATGAGTACTTGTTTCCTTATGTGATTTGCTTCAATCCCTAGCATTAGAATTGGTTTTTCCCACGTTTTTATTCCTCTTGTTGCGTCGTCTTCCTCTTCTCCAACGGTGGGTTCACCACCACCAGCGAGACCAATGGCCTCTCGGGTCAACATAAGTACCCGAAGTCTCTCCCCATCTTTCTCTTCTTTTCCCTGGAGCCTCCGTTGCTCGGATAATGATCTCCCTGACCCATTTGAGCGCCGTCGTCGCCTACTGTCATCGACCGTCACAGCTGAACCCACTGAGTGGGCAAAGCACGATGATCGCACCCCGACAGGATTGACGCCTCTCGAAGCCTCCCCGTGGTCCACCAAGTGTTCCTCGATCACCGCTTGAATGCTTCCGCCGTTGCAATGCCATCCTTGCCATCACCTGCAACTGTCGCCGGAGACTGAGATGGGTGGCACACCACAGGCCACCATAGCCGTACCTGATGCTCCGAAAAGCTCCGCTGTGCCTCCTTCAAGGTCATTGGATCCTCCTTTCGCCACTTGGACACCAGCAGGACCACCGCCCGCAAAGCTCGCCGTCGCTGGAGAAGAATGGTCGGGGGTGTCGTCGACCCGTTGTTCCAGCTATTGAGGATCTTTTCTGAGCCGTTGGATCTCCTCCCCATCACCTCCTTAAGCTCCTCAACCTCTCAAGTCACTGATCAACCACCAGGAGAGCCCAGATGAGCATCCTAGACCGTCGCCGCTGGTGATCTCTGAATCACCGATGATGACTATTAGATCTTTAGGTTTTTATTTAAAAGACCTGCAGTTTTATGTTTTTTTGCACTTGAGTCCTCCTTTGATTACTTTCCAGTCCTTTTATTTATGTTTTAGTCCCTGTCATTTTAAATAACCTTTTGTCTCTTTTATTATTCTTGTAAATATTGCACCCTTTACCTTATTTCATGTTAATTTCATTATCAGATCAATAAATATGTGTTTTCCCACATTTAAACCCCAGCATCTATGTTTTCCTTGCAATTAAGTCCCAAGATTTTGCATTGAGCCCCTAGAATGTTTAAGAATGAGTTTTTCTTTGTAAAATTTATATCCTGACCCTAAAAAACTTCATAATCACGCTGACCATCATCAAAGCCGAATTTTTAACACATTCAAGCCCTGTAATTTTGCACGTAGGCCCTTGGGTTCACAACATACAATCCAGAACACAAACAATTTGCATCTAGACCCTTAGATTAATTTTAAATCTCATTTAGGGTTTTAATTGTCTTCTCACATATTTTTGATATTTTCCACTTATTGCATTTCATATTTTGCATCTAATTATAGATTTCCTTTAAAAATCATGTTTTCACTATGAATTGATCCTTAGTTTCATATTTTAATCACATTTGCACTCATGTGTGAATTTTGCATATTAAACCCTGAGTTTTCAGGAAATTACCAAGATTCAACTTTCAGACATCTCAGTGCCACATTGCTGTTTGATCCATCATTTGCATATTAGAATAGTAGTCATTGAATATTCTTTAATCCTGAATTTTACGTTTTTTGTGAATTTTACATTTTGGTCTTTGTACTTGTCCTTTATTGTGTTTACATCGTTTTATTGTTTTTAAGACCATGCCCTTTACATGTTTTCTTGCCAATAACACTTTCATGACATTTCGCGTACATTTTGGCATATCTCAGGCCATGCATTATCCTCATACATGCATTTATCACAATTATCCATAAAAATGACTAAATTACCCCTATGCCTCCAATTCATGCACACGCATGTTAGTTCATGCATTAAGTCATGCATAACCTTTGCCTAAGTCATTCCTCAATTCCTTTTACACATTTAGGTACATTGTCGTGCATTTTTGCATAGTTTGTATCACATTATGCATATTGTCCCATCCTTTTTGAGTAAGCCTGCATCTCATGTGTTTCTTTTGTGGATTTTTCTTCACTTTGTTCTCGGAGTCCCTCACCCGACATTCGATTTGATTTCCTTTACTCCTACATTTTGGATTTTTTCGATTTGACTTGGATTTCATTGCCTAAGGGCATACACTAACTAACCCAAAGGCCCACATTGGCCCATTTACCGATTATTTCTCCTTTTGATTTTCATGACTCTTTCTATGATTCTGATGACTTGGGTTGATCCCAATTTTTATCTTTTGATATCAGTAGGGTTTTCCAAAGTGTTCTTTCCAAAAAAACACTGTCATTTTATGTGATTTTCTTTGTATGTCGTCGTTAGCCTATTTTATGTGGATTTCTTTGCAATTTTCCGGTCCAGATTTTCATGGTGTTATCTGTTATTCTAATGATTTGGGTCTATTGTATTTTTGATCCCCTTAATGTTGGTGTGCTTTTCTGAACCCTTCTTTAAAAAACACCATCATTTTATGCAAATTTCTTTACATGTCACTGTTTACTTATCTTACGTGGACTTCTTCGTAATTTTTCCATCTCGATTTCTGTGATGTTTTTTGCGATTCTAATAATTTGGATCTATCGCATTTTTGATGCTCTCGATGTTGATGTGGTTTTTCAGAGCATTCTTTCCAAAAACATTGTCATTTTATGTGAATTTCTTCACATGTCACAGTTTACCTGTTTTATATGGAGTTCTTTGCAATTTTTCCATCTTGATTTCTGCGATGTTTTATTTGACACCGATGACCTGAGTTGGTTGCATTTTGGATGTTCTAGAGGCCTGTATGATTTTTTGGGCCATCCTCACCACAAGCCTTGTCATTTCATGTGATTTTCTTTGTCGTGTCATCTTTGGTGATTTCATCATTTCATGTTGATTCTTCGCAGTTTTCGCATACCCTCTTGCACAATTACAGCACAATCTAGGTTTAACTAACATTCATTCAGCCTCTAGCAAGCGAATTAGACTAGAAAGATTGAGTTTCTCGGGCGTATGGGGATGCCTTACACTTTCTCCATGCGTAATAGGAATCCTTACCCATCCTCTGGTTGGTAGACATTTGGCCTTCACATTTGCATCTCATGCATATATCCTTTGTGGTTTGTTTGTGGTTTTCCTCGTCTTTCCCTTAAAAGACTAGGTGGCGATTCCTTTTCTTTTTAGTTTTATCCTATCTTGCACCTTCGCCATCTTGTCATGGCTGTAGTCTCCTCTCCCTGGCGCGACTCCGTGCCAGATCCCTAGGCAAGCATGGTCACAGAACTAGCGACTCCGTTGGGGAAACCAGATTTCAACTTTTAGGTTAGTCTTTTCGCTTGCTTATTGAGGCTTTGGCTTCACAAACTTATTTGTTTGCCTAGCGTGTGGTTGGTCGCTTACTTAGCGTGCTTTTCGCACTTTTTTTTACACCCTTGCTCTGTCACCGCACTTGCATGCAACATACTTCGTCTTTTGATGTGATGGATGCTTTCTTTGCACAATCATGATGCCATGACACTTGTACATGTCATGATCATGCCTTTTGCATGATGTTTGCTTGCTTGTCTACCTTACTTGTGTGTTTTCTTCCCCTTTTCGCACTTGACATGCCTAGGAGAGTAGAGACATGTTTGTTTCTCCTTTCTGGTTAAAATAAAACACACAAACTCAAAGAAATAAATAATACGGCAAAACTAGAGACCAAATCAAACTCTTCACCCTGGTTAATAAAATGCTAGTAAATAACACAAAAGCATTTGCATGATTGATCATATAGGGCATGCATCTTCTCCCCTGAGTCCACCTATAGTTTGGGAAGGACAATTCTAGTAGTCCGTTCTATAGCTTTGGCGTAAGATGTGTTGCTAATTTTTGCCCCTTGTGTGGGGTCATGTTGGTGTTAATTGAGGATACAGCTCCATGCTATTGCAGGAGATGAGGCTACCAACACACCACCTGTTCACTACCTGCGCTTTGGCCAAGATTTAGAGCGAGGACCTTTTCTTTCTAGCCTGAGTTGGAGACCTATTTACTCATGTGTGATCCCGAAGTAGACGACCTTTTAGGAAACACTTAGTTGGTGACAGAGAGCATGTTAGTTGCATCCATGTGCATGAATGCCATTCACGCCACTATAACAACTGCATCTTGTTGCTGGTACTAACACCAGTAGTTTCCTTTTTTTCTCAAGTAGAGTGTGAGTTCCTTAGCCACTGCTCGAGCATTCTTGCCTTGACTCCCCTGTTTGCGACGCTTCGTTGCTGATCATCTTTTCTTGAGTTATTCGTTACTTGGACGAGAGCTCGTCCTAGGATTCATCCCCTTGTTTGCCACTGTAGTTCGGTTCTCACCCGTTCCCGGTCAACCATGGCCCAACGCTCCAACGAGTCTCTGTCCGTCACTGTTGCTTCGGAAGGCACTCCATTTTCAGCCCCTCCTACCCTTGCAGTGTCTTTAGCTATTCACTCTGTCCCCTTCGTGCATCACAGAGGTTCTGTCCCTTACCCCGTAGGACATCCACTGACCTTGGCCAGTTTGGAGCCAGGCACTGATTCTATCTCAGTGACCCCAGCTCGGGTTCCAGATGTATCACTAACGGCCTCACTTCCTCAAGGTTCCTTCCCTTTTAGCACCCAGCCCACTATGGCAACATCCCTTACAGGTTCCCTGCCTCGAGGGCAACCTATAGTCGTCCCACCTATGACATCAGGACCTCTGACTGTGCCATCCCTCAATGTCCTTGAGGGATCCCCTACCACACAAGCAGAATATCTGCTGACTCTCGCCCAAAAGATTGTGGGCATAGCTTTTTCTATCTAGTCTACTATGGACCCTAATGTCCCTGAGGTTCCCTGGCAGCCTGCTCCGATGTTCCAAGCATCGGCATCACTATCACAACCCTCAACCCAACTCCTTACTACACCCACATTAGCTACGACACCACTGCCTCATTTCACAACATTCTACTCCAGCATCTGGTGGTCAGTCCCTCGGGTTGGCTAGAGTATAGCACCCATAGAGCCTGCAGCCTGGCACCTCACAGCTATAGCAGCTGCTACTCCCACACTCAACACCCACTGCCACACAGCTCTCCACTAATCCTCCTCTTACACACCATTAGGTTCAAGCACCTTCACTTCCACAATCACATCCAGCACTTCTGCATGGATATGCTGGCCATCATGCTGCAACACCAAGTGGCATGATGATGGACCCAGAGGAGCACTTATGTGTGACCCACACAGCATATGCGATTGTTCCCCCTACTGCATTACCTTCATCGGCAGCAGCTCCAGATAGCTTCCACGACAGGGTGGGTGACTTGGAGAGAGCACTTCGACAAGTGCGAGGAGGCGATCGCCAACCTTACAGATTCCGGGACCTCTGTTATTTCCCAAAGGCGACACTCCCACTGCATTTCCGGATCCCGGACTTTGAAAAGTACAACCGTAAGGGTTGCCCCATTTCACATCTTAGGGCATATTGTAGAGATCTTGCTCAGCTCCAAGCTGATGAGAGGCTGCTGATCCGCCTCTTCCAGAAAAGTCTCACCTATCCAGCCCTCAAGTGATTCACGTTGCTTGACATGGGCTCGATCAAGACTTGGAAGGACCTCTCACAGGCATTCATGGACCAATATTCCTTTAATCTCGACTTGGTTCCAAAGAGGGAGGACCTTATCGCCACATGACAGAAACCCAATGAGCTTTTTGGGGAGTACGTCGGCCGCTGGCGTGCCTTTACATCGCAAGGGAGAGATAGACCCTTTGATGAGGAGTCTATCAAAGTCATTATTCAAGGTGTGCAGCATGATGTTGGGGCACTGTTGAGCATTTAACCTATCACCACCTTCTCATCTTTTATTTGCACAGGTGCGCGTGTAGAGAGCTCCCTCCGCAGTGGCAGCTTTCCTGCACTCGCCACTTTTGCCAAACAAGCTACATCCCCAAATCACCATGCGAGCAGCAGCACTCGTAACGGCATTGGCACCAGTTACCCTAAGAGGCGGGATCCTCCCAAGCCTACGGTCGCATACGTAGGGTCACTTTCCATGCCCGTCAATGTGGTGAACCAACTAGGCTTGAATTAGTTAGTCTATACACCTACACCTAGGGCACCACAGATCACCACCACTGCCCAGCTGATGTATCCCACGACACCGATCTGGCAAGGACCCCGCCTAGGGCAAAGAAGGCCTCAGCGTGTTACACGACAGTACACCCCACTTGTTGAGCCACTGAGTGCCATCCTCCCTAAGGTGGTGTCAATCCTGAAACTCCCGGAGGTCTGCCCCCCGCCAAACCCGCTGTCGGGGTGGTACAACATGAATCTCCACTGTAATTTCCACCACAACGTGGGTCACTCGATGGATAATTGCATGGCTATTTAGAATGCCATTCAGGATTTGATTGACCGCAAGGTCATCGTCATCGACACCCAGGAGGCACACATGGCACCTTCACCACCACCACCACGTGCACAGACACCACCTGTATATCCCAACATTGTCAACCAGCCCATGCATACACATAACAACTCAGTAGGCGCTGAGACCTCAGGAATCCATTTCCTTTCTACTTCTGGGTCTACTACCCCCTCTGATCTAATTCATATTGTTGATGAGCCTTTCTCTCCTCATCTTTATCGTTTGAGTCGTGCCGGTTCCGAGCCAGCAGTCCACATGATACGGCTGACAGCGAGGGCAAAGCAGACCGCTACACTGTCAACCATACACTCTGGGCCGCCCATTTGCTTACTCGCCCGACCCACGCCCACTCATCCTGTCTAGTCTCCCATCCAACATCCCACCTAGTATCCTGTCCTGCCTCTTGCCCAACATCCTTTCCATTATCCTGTCCTGCATCCTCTTGTACAACATTCTATGCAACACCCTCTCCAGGCTGACCACCTTTCAGTTAACTCAATGTCGGCTCCGATGGAATTGGCAACACATACCCCTCTTGTCGTCTACCTGACGAGGGACACTCACCGTGTACCCTATGATTATGCCGTAGAAACGAGTGAAGAAGTCACTAGGTCAGGGAAAGTATATAGGCCACCAGTGCCAGTGGCCCAGCCAGATCGTTCAGCATTTGCCCCTCATCGACCAGCACCTCAACCTCCAAGGACGGTCCCTAGTTCAGTCCCTACCTCTTCGACCAGGCAGGAGAAGCCTTCTACTGACATCACATCTTAGCTAAAGAACGTTAAGGCTGATATCTCCATTTGGGATCTCATCCATACTTTTGCGGAACATCGAGAGGCCTTCCTTAGGGTCTTTTAGGCTACTCATGTCTCCCCCACCATAGAACCATTTGCTTTTAAGAATACGGTGGGCATGATTGCAGAGCCTCATATCATTTCCTTTTCCAACGAGGAATTGCCTCCCGTGAGTTAATCATAACCAGCCCCAATTCAATATGACACAATATCAAAGCTTCTGAATTCCCCTCACCCTGATTGATAACGGTGCCGGCCTTAATGTCAGCCCTTTGCGTACAACAAATAAAACCGGATTCAAAGTCGAGGATATCATACCAGCTACGAAGGGAATGACGGCTATTGATAACACGCATAGGGATGTTGGTTATTCCTCTCACTATAGGGCCTGTAGTCTTCGACATCAAATTCTATATTGTGGATCTAGAGCCCTGTTTCAATCTTCTGCTTGGGCGCCCTTGGTTGCACAAGCATCAGGTGATCCCATCGACCCTCCACCGTATGGTTAAGTTCCATTGGGGCAACGACGTAGTTGTTGTCAAGGCAGAAGATCTTGACAAAGAAATGGTTGAGTCGCTCTCCGCTATCTCCCTCCAAACCGTTCATTTCGACCCTAAGCCGTTTGATGTAATGTTCCGGGTTTAGACACCCCATATGCTTGCAACAAGATCTTAAACCCTAAACCTAACCAAAATCAAATTCAAAATCCAAAAACCTAATTCAAAACCCTAGAATTATTGCAAAAACCTAAACCTAATCCAAAACTTAATCCGAAACCCTAAATTTAATCCAAAACCCTAAAACTTAATCCAAAACCCTTAATCTAACCCTAAACACTAAACCTAATCCAAAACTTAATCCAAAACCCTAGAATTAATTCAAAACCCTAAACCCAATCCAAACCCTAAACCTAGTTCAAAACCATAACTTAAACCTTAAATCAAACCCTAAAACCTAAATCAAAACCTAAACCATAAATCCTATGTCAACCCCTAAACCCTAATTTCAAACCCTAAACGAAACCCTAAACTCTAAATTAAACCCTAAACTCTAAATCAAACCCCAAACCTAATTCATAACCCTAACTTAAACCTTAAATCAAACCCTAAAACCTAAATCAAAACCAAAACTCTAAATCAAACCAAAACCCTGAGTCAAACCCTGAACCCTACATTCAAACCCTAACAACCTAAGCACTTTCCACTCCACCATAACAACCTATAACAACCTCTAACCACCCAAACAAACTTAACAACTTCTCACTCCACCAAAACTACCTATAACAACCTCTAACCACCTAAACAAACTTAACTACTACCCACCTTTATTATAACAACTTGCAACCACCAAAACAAACCTAACTACTTCCCACCATCATCATAACAACCTATAACAACTTGTAACAACTTCCAACAACCTCGAACAAATCATAACAAACAACTCTAACAACCCTAGCCATTTGCAACTCTATAAATACCCCCCATTTGCAAGAAAAAAGAGAGGAAAAGGAGAGAGAAAAGCTTGGAAAAATTGAGAGGAGAGCCACCAAGGTATTTTCTCTCAACCAGAGTAATCAGAGAGGTCCAGGAGCAAAGAAAAAGCTTGGGGAGGAGAAAAATCCAAGTTTCATGACCTCCGGTGGCCTCTAGAGACCTCTGACAACCTTTGGCGATCTCCAGCGATCATCACCACTGTCCACGCAGGTATGCCCTTCATTGACCTCAATTTTCATCAAAAATGATCCCCTAGGTCATCCTCCTTCCTCCCCAATCGGCTCTAGTAGTGCTAGAGGGTTGTCTTGGCTGAAATCGGGGTTTCAGAGGCCACCGAACGTGATTTCTGGCGACGTAGGTGGACGCACGAATCCAGTGATCGATTTGTGCCCCAAGGTGTTTCATTCCTCTAGGACTAGTCTCCTCCTACTTCCCCGATCATTTGGACACCGTTTCGAGCCCCCGTCAAGTCTCCAGAAGCCGCACGCCGTCGATGCAGTTCTGTCACCATCGTCGGGGAAGACGATGAATAGTGAAACACGATAAGACGGTCCACTCTTCGCAATGCCGCTCCGACCCCCATGAAATGACTTCCGACGCTCCACCAACACTCCTGAGGCTCTAGCATCGCGTTAGGCCCCAATTCTCTCCTGCAACCACCGTCGCCAGAACGCCGATGAGGCTTGGTTAGGGGGGAGGTTCATGCACCCATTCTAGCCTCTGGATGAGGGGAATCCATCCTATCCGATCACTCAAGCTTTGTGGGCCGCCACGCTACAGCCTCTAGAGCTACCTTCTTCCTTAGCGCTGTCACCGGAGCTGCCCCGACGGCGAGGGGGATGGGCTGCCTCTTCCGACCGTCAGATGCCTCATCGAAGCCGCTGGATACGCTCCTCTCCTCCTCATCTTGCTCCTAGTGAGCTTTGATGCCGGATCAGGCGTCGGGATGCCCCGGAAAAGCATCCCAGGAGGTCGTCAACTGCGGAGTTCCATCGCCGGCGACCGTCACTTCTTTTCTTTAAAAAAAATAAAAAATAAAGTTTTCTTTTGAATAAATTTCTGATACTTTTCTTTTCTTACAAATAGGTCCTCATTTCTTGCATTTAGGTCCCTGCAATAGATTTTAAATCATTTTAATAATGATTTGCTTTGAAGAATTGCATTGGAACCCCTGAAAGTATTTATTAATGTTTTCCAAGCTTAAAAAACTTTGATATAAACCCTTAGACTTACTTTTTATACATTTTAAGTCTAGTATTTTGCATAGAAAGCCCTGAGCTTTATTAAAATAGTTTTGAATGCATGTTTTTCTGCCATAATTGCAAGTAAAACCCAAGATATTCTACTCAAATGTGTTCAAAAATTGCATCTTAGCCCCTGAATTTCACTGATTTCACATTGAATGCATATTCTCTAGGGAGAAATTGCACAACAGTCCTTGTACATCCTGTTTTTAAACATAAACCTTTTATTTTGCACATTTAACCCAAAATTTCTTCAGAATTGCATTAAATACATGTTTTACTAACAAAAT
The DNA here is from genome assembly GCA_024699735.1 of Posidonia australis. Classification (NCBI taxonomy): domain Eukaryota; kingdom Viridiplantae; phylum Streptophyta; class Magnoliopsida; order Alismatales; family Posidoniaceae; genus Posidonia; species Posidonia australis. The sequence continues at coordinate 13,583 of JAMKQA010248538.1, forward strand.
TGCATATTGAACCCAAGGGATCTTGAATTTGACCAAAAATGCATAGTTTTGCACATTTGACCCCTAATTTCTTCAAATTTACAAAAAATGTGTTTTCCTATGTATTTTTGATGATTTAGCCATAGAATTTCAGTCTTCATTCAGAATTTGGGAATTTTTCACAAAATCTCTTGGAATTTACATTTTTCACTCACACATGCATTTTGTACATTTTGTTCCCCTTTTCATGCATGTTTTCTAGTGCCTTCTTCATTGCATCGTGCACGTATTTCAAACTTGATTTTCCCATTGTTTCCCAGATTTCTTCCATTTTCATGATTTTGATTTGATTTGGTTTTCCATCGCTTGAGGGCGTACATTAACAAGCTTGACAATGCAGACATTGACCCGAATGAGGATTATTTTCTCGAATTTTTTCAAGTTTCTGTTAATTTACGCGATGCCTTCCGGGTATTCTCAATTTTCACAATTTTTCCTCATCGCCCAAGGGCGTACAGTAAAGTGGCATTTTCAATGCCTACATTGTCCCTCAGATTATCTTTTTTCCCGTTTTATTCATTTCTTTGATTTGACATGTTTTCGCATTAATCTTTAGCATGTGCATTCAGAGTAGACAAGCATACACCCAATAGACCATTAGCAAGATGGAAATCTAGAAAGACCGATTTCTTCTGGCCCATGGGGGTGCCGAACCCCTTCCCCATGCGTAACAAGAATCCTTACCCTTTCTCTGGCCTGCATTGATTTGTGCACTACATCCATTAGGCATGGAGCATGCATATGTTTTCTTCACCTTGGTTTCATTTGGATTTTGCCTTTGTGTTTGGTTTTCTTCGTCTTTCCATTAAAAGACTAGGTGGCGACTCCGTTCCTTATCCTTTCTTATCTTTTCTTGGTGTTTCTGAGCCTAGTCTTCATCTCCAGATTCACCATCTTCGCTGTGACCGTATCGGGACTCCTCGTGTGCTTCCACGCACCTCGGAGTGCCATGTAGGGTTCCACCAGCATGGTCATAGGAATTGGCGACTTCACTAGGGATAACCAGATTCTGGCTTTCGTTTTGATTTTTTTTGCTTGTTTTTGGTCTATATACTTCATGCTTGTTTGCTTGTTATGTTTGCTTGTACATATTTGACTGAACATGCCTTTTTGTGTCTATTTACACCATTATCATGCCACTGCACATGCACATGACCTCATTCATGATTTTTTTGCTATACTCGCTTTTATTCACTTACATGTGAGCACTACACTAGCACATACCATATTCAAGCCTTTTGATTGACTATTTAGATGCAATGATAGTGTGTTTTCTCCCCTTTTCTGTATTTGCCATGATTAGGAGAGTAGAGACATGTTTGCCTCCTTATATGGTTAAAATAAAACACACAAACACAGACAAACAAATTATAAGGCATAACAAGAGACAAATGCTTACAATTCCCCATGGTTTAACAAAACGCAAATAAAAGTCACAAAAGCATATCGTATGATTGATCATATAGGGCTTGCATCTTCTCCTCTAAGTCCACCCATAGTTTGCGAAGGACAATTCTAGTAGCCCGTTCTATAGCTTTAGTGTAGGACGTGTTCCTAGTTTGTCCCCCATTGTCTAGGGTCGTGTCGATGCTAGTAGAGGGTACAGCTCCCTGCTACTGCAGGAGACGAGGCCACTAACGCACCACCCGTTCACCGCCTACGCTCCAGCCAGGATTTAGAACGGGAACCTTACTTTTCTGACCAGAGTCAAAACCCAAACCCATGAGTGCGTCCAATATGGTGGACCCCAAGTGGGACATGCGTGGTGAGAGAGCGCATTTTAGTAGCATTCATGTGCATGTGTGCCATTCATGCCATCCTAACAAACAACTGCATAGCTCACTTGTTCCTTTTTGTTGTTTTGTCTGCTCTTCTTCACTAAGCCCTTAGATTTTGTGCTTTGTCTGGTGTATAGTCTTGTGTGAGAGTTCCAAGGCCAGAGCCTGGGAGTTCCTTCCTGTGACCTCTTTCTTGAGGCACTGTTCTCAACCGTCTTTCCTTGAGCTATTCGTCATTTTCGACGATAGCTCGTCGTAGGCGTCGTCCTCTAGTTTGCAATCGTAGCCCCATCCTTACCTGTTCGCAGACCATTATGGCCCAACGAGTCTCTGCGACCATTGCATCAGTTGCTCTAGAGGGGATTCCTATTTCCGTCCCTCCTTTTACTTTGACATCAGTTACTCCACCTACACTCCTTGATAGCCACTTCCAGGCACCTGGAGTTCCCTATCCTCCGATTTCGGGACATTGGTAGACCCTTATTAGTCTAAAGCCCGTGATCGAGGCAGTTACTATGACCACCACAAGGGCATCTGATCTGATGATGTCCTATCCTTCATTTTACCCTACTCCGCTTGATACACAGCTGGCTGTGATTGCTTCTTTAGTAGGAATTCAACCCGCAACATCCTTGAACTTCCAGCCCCCAGTGACATCTGTTCCGCTTGCTCTTCCAGCCCTCAGTACTGCTGCCGATGGTTCAATAACAGTGCAGTCTCAGCTGCTTCTAGCCCTTGCACAGAGGCTGCAAAGCATGACCTTTTCTCTAGATCCTACTTTGACTGTGCTTGTTTGTCCCATTCTTGAGGACCCCACTTTGCCTGCTCAAGCATTCCAAGCTACACCTGTCACACCACCACCGCAACCGTCGCCATAGCTTCTTGCTGTCTCGACGACAGGCACTACTACTCTACCGATAGTATCATTGCACAACTTGCACGGCATATTCCTCCATCTGCTGGTGGTCCGCCTTTTGGGCTAACAGGAGTACAACGTCCTGTGAACCCGACCGTATCGGTTCAATAACTGTTACTCCCACATACAACACCACACCGAGCACAGCATAACATCCTTCCTGTACCATTGCATCAGATACAGGCTTCAGCATGCACACCACCACAGACAGCACACATGCACGAGTACATTGGTCATCACGCCACGACACCAAGTGGCAAGATGATAGATCCGGAGGAGCACACTGATGCTATGGATACAATGTACGCGAGACCCACCCTAGCTGCACAATCAATGTCAGCAGCAACCCCAAATGCACTTTTCACTAGGATGAATGACCTAGAGAAAGCACAATGACAAGTGCAGGGCGGGGACTGCCAGTCTTATACCTTCTGGGACATCTGCTATTTCCCAGAGGCTATACTCCCTTCGAACTTCCATGTCGTTCAATTTGAAAAGTATAATGGGAAAGGCTGCCCAATCTCACACCTTAGCGCATACTACGGCGATCTCGCTCAGTTATAGGCTGACGAGAGACTTCTTATTCGCCTCTTTCAGAAAAGCCTCACAGGTCTAGCTTTGAAATGGTTCACATCTCTGCATATGACCACCATCAAGACCTAGAATGATCTAAGCCAAGCTTTTCTAGAGTAGTATTCCTTCATTCTCGACATGGTCCCAAAGCGTGAGGACCTAGTCGCCACAAGGTAGAAGCCCCATGAGCCATTTGGGGAGTACGTCGGGCACTAGCACGCCCTCGCTTCACAAGTTTGTGATAGACCTTTTGATGAAGAGTCTATCAAGATAACAATTCGAGGAGCGCAACTAGCCTCTGGGGCTCTGCTAAGCATCCAACCAATTTCCACTTTTGCATCCCTGATCAAAGCTGACACTCGTGTCGAGAGCTCACTGAATAGCGGAAGCTTTCCTACATTAGCAGCATTTGCCAAGCAGACCATGGCTTCAGGCGGAACCAACAACAACAATGGTGGTAGCAATGGATCCAACACTAGGCATGCACGGAAGAAGGATACTGCCAAGAATGCTATGGCATATGTTGGAGCTCTTGTTATGCCAGTCAGTGTGGTGAGCTCGCCAACACAAAGTCAGGTAGTCTACACTCCTACACCTAGGGCATCACGCACATCACGAATCACCACCACTGCTGAGCCAGTCTACCAACCCGCACCGACAAGGCAAGGGCGCTACCCAGGGCCAAGACGACCTCCACGACTCAAGAGGGATTACACTTCTCTGGTTGTGCCTTTGAGTGTCGTGTTTCCTAAGGTGGCGTCGCTCCTGAGGCTTCCCGAAATTCGCCCACCAACGAATCCACTTCTGCCATGGTTTAAAGTAGATTTATTATGCAGTTACCATAGAACCGTGAGGCACTCCATGGATAACTGTTATATACTCCAGAAAGTGATTCAGGACTTGATTGACCGGAAGGTCATTGTTATTAACACACAGGAGGCAAAGTCTGCGCCCATTGCACAGACACCTCATTCCTCTATATCTACACCTAGCAACATAGTCAACTGGCCCTTGCCTAAGCTTGCACCCAGAACTTCAGGAATACATTTTCTTTCTTCTGATGAGGCTGCACCTTTTGATCCTTCTCTTCTCATCCATGATGTCCCAGATCTGTTCCCCTATCAACTTAGTCAGTTTAGCACTGAAGCTTCCAGTTCAGCAATTAATATGATCCAACAGAATGCCAAATCGAGGCGCACGGCTGCAAAACCTACAATGCAATCCACCCTATCAACAATCAGTTGGTTAGCCAAACCAAAGCATGACCTGGCCCACCAAACACCAAAACCTACTCCTCCAACTTTGGTCCCAGTGGAATTGAAGGCCCATGTTCTTGTGGTCATCAACATGAAACAGGATACTCACTGCATGCTTATAGCTACACCATAAGAATGTGTGTTGAGGTAACGCAATCAGGACGAGTATACAAGGCCTTGATTCCGGCAAACAAACCCAGCCAACCCACAACTTTGTCTTCCCAACCAAAAAACTAGATCCCCAATTAGATCCCTGAAGAGACAATCCCGACAGCTAACCCCACCACTACCAAAACTGACCCACCTGTAGCTGACATTACGACCCAATTAAAGAAAGTCAAAGCAGATATCTCCATCTGTAACCTAATCCATACATCGGCTGAACATCAAGAGGCATTTCTCCGAGTTTTCCAGGCCGCTCATGTTTCCCCAACAATACAACCATCAACCTTGGAAAGCATGGTAGGGATGATAGCCGCGCCGCAGTTCATTTCATTCTCTAGCTTAGAGCTTCCCCTAGCAGGGACCAATCATAACCAACCCCTATTCATCACAGTGCAATACCAAAATTTCCGCATTCCTTTTACTTTGGTGGATAATGGCACTGATTTAAATGTCTGCCCTTTGTGAACTGCAAGCCAGGTCAGCTTTAAACCCAAGGACATTACTCTAGCCGTGAAAGGAATGATGGCGTTTGACAACACGCACCATGATGCTCTAGGGATTTTGATCATTCCCTTAATCATTGGTCTTGCCCATTTTGAGGTCGAGTTCTATGTTGTCGAGCTCGAGCCATCCTTCAATCATTTGCTTGGGCGCCCTTGGCTCTACAAGCATCAAGTTATCCCCTCAACCCTTCACCAAATGATTAAGTTTCGCTAAAACAATGACATTGTCATTGTGATGGCGGAAAACCTTGAAACGAAGAAGGTTGAGGTAGCCTCTTCAGTATCACTCCATACTGTCCATTTTGACCCTAAGTCTTCTGTTGTGCTTTACCGTGTCGACCGCTTTGAATCGGTCAATTTCATTCCGATTCTTGAGCATGCCAGTCATTTGGCCGCTTTTGGCAATCCTTTCATGATGGTCGAGAACCTATGTCAAAGGTGGGGGTATGAGAAAGGAGCACCTCTTGGGTGGAATGGCCAAGGAATCACTGAACCAATTGCCGCAGAGAAAAGACGAAAGTTTGAAGGACTGGGATACAAGTGGAAACCACAAGACGGATGCTCGAAATGTCGTAAGTTCCAAAAGCTCGTTATTCCACGAGATTTTAACTAATTTTGTTAGTGCAGGATTGCTAGATCCCAATCAGAGTTTTATACTCGTAGAGTCTGAGCAAGATAAACCCGTCAATGGGTCAGAGTGGATATGTGTGGAAGATTATTACTCTAAGGAGGAAATTGTGGACTCTAGAGTGGATTCAACATCGTCCATGCTACCAAGGGTAGTTATGCTGGCTTTGCCACCTTTGGAGTCAGCCGAAGGACTTTCAACAGGTCCAGCTGCAGTCTTGGATTCAATAGGGACTGCCTCAACAGTAACGTCATCAGTATATCAGTCAGCTTTAAAGGGGTTGTAGTTGGGATAGCTGAAATCACCGCTTGAGGTATTAGAAACTACCAGTGCCTACTATGTGGATTTTGCTTCTGATGAAGATGAAGGGGATTCTATAGTGGCACAAGTGGACAGCATGTTTAGCGATTTGGAAGTCCTATTTCAAGAGCAGTTGGCGGTACTGGCAGAAGACGTGTAGAGTGAGCTCAAGCGCAGAAAGGGGAAAGCAATAATGACAGAATACACCACAGAGCAGGCAATTGCACAGGGTCAATCTGCTATTATGACCATGGAAGAGAATAGATCACTAAACGCTAGACCATAGTAGTTTATCTCCTATCAACTGGGAGGCGGGTCTAGGTGGTATTATCAGTCCTGGCCCCACTTGAGAAGTGGGGTCCAAAAAAAAATCTTGAGTTAGGCTCAGGAGAGAACGCAAGTGGCAGCACTCACATCAGTTAGTTAGAGGACAGCTGCCCACTTGTCACACATGCTATTCAAGAAAATCATAAAAATGAAAACATTTGTCTACATAATAAGGTTGTGAAAGAAGTAGGACAGCTAGATACATCTACAAGTTCGGATATAGTAGAATCTGAATTCGTCAGAGGTGCGTACAAGATGACCAAAGTCATAGCAACCATTTTGAAGCATCATCGAAGGCAGAATGTTGAGAAAATGTATACCTTTGATGACATGGATCCGTCATTCCAGCGGGAAGTCCTACTTGAACTTATTGCATATGGAGATTCCAGCCTTATGACGATAATCCAGAAGGCCCTAACTTGCATGTAAAAGTGAAAACTGAGTCTGTAAACATTGACATCGAGAAGTGAAAACTGAGTCTGTAAACATTGGCACCGATGAAGATTTCAAGGAAGTGTGAATATGCGCCTGACTCATAGCACAAACTCGAGCAGAACTTGTTGAACTCCTTCGAGAATACGCAGACATCTTCACCTAGAGTTACAATGACATGGTTGGGCTGGACGTCGAGGTAGTGGTACTCACATTACCGCTTAATCCTGGCATCAAGCCAGTTAAACAGAAATTGCATAGATGGCGACCGCAGTGGCTGTTGAAATTGAAGGAGGAAATAATGAGACAGCACAAAGTTAACTTTCTGAAGGCCGTCCTCTACCCAAAATGGTTAGCAAATGTGGTCCTAGTGCCTAAGAAAGATGGTCGGGTTCGAATGTGTATTTATTACAGAGACCTAAACAAAGCAAGCCCAAAGGATGATTTTCCACTCCCACACATTGATGTGTTGGTAGACAATACTACAAGACACCAAATGTTATCCTTCATGGACGGATTCTCAGGTTACAATCAAATCCAAATGGAAGAAGAGGATATGGAGAAAACGTCCATTATTACCCCATGGGGAGTGTTCAACTACAGAGTTATGCCATTTGGGCTCAAGAATGCTGGGGCCACATATCAAAGGGCGATGACAGCATTATTCCACGATCTCATGCACCAAGACATCGAGGTCTATGTGGATGATATGATCGCTAAGTGAAAGGAGCCGGAAGAACACATTGCTCGTTTGAGGAAGCTTTTCAACCGCTTGTGAAAATATAAGCTACGTTTGAACCCCAACAAGTGTGTATTTGGTGAGCCATCAGGCATGCTACTGGGTTACATCATTAGCCAAAGGGGAATTGAAGTAGTTCCAAACAAGGCTAAAGCCATCATTGAGATGCCACCTCTTACAATAGAAAAAGAAGTCCGAGGGTTGCTGGGGCGGTTGTAGTATATCAGCCAATTCATTGCCTAGTTAACACCAATTTGTGAGCCGATCTTCAAGCTCTTGAGGAAGAATGCTAAGATCCGTTGGAATGAAGAGTGCAAGGAAGCGTTTGACGAAATCAAGGAGCTCTTGGTAAGACCACCAATCCTAGTTCCTCCGACACCTGGGCGTCCTCTGTTGCTCTATTTGTCTGTAACACAACATTCAATGGGCGTAGTCTTGGATCAGCATGATGAAACAGGTCGCAGGGAGAGAGCCATTTACTATTTGAGTAAAAAATTCAATGATTGCGAATTAAAGTATACCACAATTGAGAAAGTTTGCTTGTCCCTCGTTTGGGCCACATAGTGTCTGAGGCACTATATGATGGCATATCTAGTTCTATTACTGTGCCGACATGATCCCATGAAATACTTGTTTCAGAAGCCCGCACTGGTGGGCAGATGCATCAAGTGGCAAGTGGACTTATCTCAGTTTGATATCACTTTTGTCACTCAGAAATCTATGAGGGGACAAGCCGTGGCAGATCACTTAGCAGATTTACCCTTGCCAGAGTATCAACCCCTGCAGACTCAGTTCCCTGATGAGGTTATACTATTTGCCATGGAAGAAGACGAGTCAGTAGACCCTTGAGACAAAGATCAATGGCAGCTTTACTTTGATGGTGCAGTTAACAGGAGAGGCATGGGCATCGGTACGGTACTAGAGACCCCGTAGGGCCAGATGATCCCACTTGCTCGAATGTTAACCTTTGTCCGTACCAATAATGTGGTAGAGTATGAGGCATATATTCTTGGCTTGTGGGCTACATTAAAACAAGGTGCGCGGAAGCTACATGTGTGTGGCGATGCCATGTTAGTTATCTCACAAGTTAATGGCAACTGGAGAACCAAGGACTTGAAATTAGTTCCATACCACAACCATCTCCTAAGGCTATTGGCCGAGTTTGAGGAAATACACTTTTGCTTTATGAACAGGGCCAAGAATGCCTACGCAGATGCATTAGCTACTCTCGCATCTTCGTTGTCCATACCAGAGAGTGACGCAGTGAAAGTGACGATAACTTGCACAAACCAGCCAGCACACAACATGAGAATAGGGGTAGCAGACTCCACAGCAAAGCTCCTATGGTATCATGACATCAAAGTCTACCTGGAAACCGGGAATCATCATCCAGATGCATCAGCAACAGATAGAAAGACCATGGTCCGACTAACCTCAAATTATGTGCTTGGAGTGGGTCTGTAGACACTCCAATTTTGCAGGTCTGCAGGCTAGAATTGTGGTAGCTAGGCCTTTAATCATAAATGATCCCAAAGCTAAAGAACGCCCACTTAGGCCCATGAAGGCCCATTTAATTCATTCCAGGCCCACCAAGGCCCATTTAACTCCCCAAAGCGCACTTGGGCCCACAAAAGCCTACTTTGGCCCATGAAGGCCCATTAAGCCCATGAAAGCCTAATTAAATCCATTAATCCTACTTAGGCCCATAAAGGCCCATTAGGCCCATAAAGCCTACTTTGGTCCTTAAGCCCATAAAGGCCCACAACACCTCAGCCCATTTTCCTCTCCTTCTTCCAACCCAACAGCCACTCTTTCTCCCCTCTCTTCTCACGAATCCAGCCAACGCCACCAGCAACCCATCCTTTACCTAGCTTCTGCATGAGGCCACCAGCAGCCATTTCCCGCGACAGGATGCTCGAACCAGAGCCACCATATGAGTCACCGCAAGCTCGAATGATCGTCGATCACTGTCGACGCTCAGGCAGACAAAATGGAGGGCGTAGGGGAAGCAGCAGGTGGTTACGGGCGTTAGTGGGTTAGGAAGGTTGTTAGTCTGTTAGGAAGTTGGTTGTTGGTTAGGATTTTGTTGGTTGTGTTGGTGGGTCGTTACAGCGGCAGTCATAGACCTCACCTATAAAAGGAGGTGAACAAAGGGGAATTCAGAGAAGAAAAGGGAGAGAGGAGAGATCCCAAGCTTTACGCTATTCCGCCGTGCCACTCCGAGCGCTCTAGCCTACCCCTGCGCCATCATCAGCAAGCTTCGATCACCCGCGCCACTGTTGGACCAGGTACACCCTCCTTTCGCTTCCATTGCCTTCAATCCTACTTTCCTAGGATTCCTAGAGTCTTCCCGAGTCGATTCCGATCATGCCAGAGGCTTCTTCTGGTCGGAATCACCCCCTAGGCCTCGTAGGAGCCATTTTTCGGTGGCCAAGGTGGGGGGCTAGTCCAGGGCACAGTCCTGGCCCCAGAGTGCTGATTTTTCCTCCCCTGATCTTCCTCCTGCTTCTCTGACCCCTGGCGCGCCGTTTCGCTGCCTCCCGGAACCTCCACTAGAAGAACGTAGGAATCGTGCCACGTCGATGTCGCTGGAGAAGATGATTGAAACAATGAAGGAACGCGTGCCTCCAGCGTTGCCGTGCCTCTCCGAGCCTCCAGGATCGTTCCACAGCACACCCCCAGCGCTTTGGAGCCTTCAAAATCGAGCTTGTGCCTTGGACAGCCACTGCAGTCGAGATCACCAGAGAAGGATCGCGTCAACGGTGAGCTTGGTTCGAAGATGGGGGAAGTGTCCCATTCTCGCTTCTGGAAGTCGAGAAATGCTCCTTTCAACTTCCTGAAGCCTCCTGGATCCTTGGATCATGCGCCACAGCCCTTCTGTAGCCTCCTTCTTCTCCAGCGCCGTCACCGGAGTGCCCCGACAGTGAGGAGGACGAGTAGCACTCTCCCGGCGTTAGATCCTCGATCTGGACAGCTTGTTCATCTCCTCCTCTTCCCTTCTTGCTTCCCATGAGGTCTGATCTCAAACCAGGCCATGGGATGGCCGCTGGAGAGGCTTCTCCGGCGGTCGTCGACGGTGGAGTTCCGCCGCCGCCAGCCGTCGACCCTTTCTTTTTAATAAAAATAAAAATTAGTTTTCTTTGAATTAATTTCTATAACTTTTGTTTTGTTGCATTTAGGTCCTTCTGCTCTTGCAAGTAGGTCCTTTCTCTTACAGTTAGGTCCCTGCAAATTTTTTCTTTAAATCGTTTGAATAAAGTTTTAAATGAAAATATTGCAATGTGCCCCCTGAGCTTCTCTAATAATGATTTCCAGGCCTGAAAATTAGACAAAAACCCCTAGGTTTCATAAAAATCATTCTAAATGCATATTTTCTCTGTTCAAATTGCATTTAAACCCCTAATCTTCATTAAAATTCTTTTGAATGTGTATTTCTCTGTCAAAATTGCAAGGAGAACCCTGAGAATTCAAATATCTGCACAAATGTGGTTTAAATTGTATTTTAACCACTGAACTTTATCGATTTTACACTAAATGCATGTTTTCTAGGGTAAAATTACTGAATTGTCCCTACAACTTTCTGATTTCAACATGGATTCTTTTTCTTGCATATTTTATCCTTAATTTCCACAGAATTACATTAAATGCATGTTTTGATGGCATAACTGCATTTTAACCCCTAGGAACCTTCAATTTGACAAAAAATGCACAGTTTTGCACATTTGACCCCAGATTTCTTCAAAACTACATAAAATGTGTTTTTCTATGTATTTTTGGTGATTTAAGGGGGGTTCGTGCACCCAGAAAGTAAAGGAAATGATTTGACAGGAATTTCATTTCCTGTTGACCATACAAAATAACGGTGTTTATGCACCAAACCAGAAATGATTTCAAAGGAAACTTGATTCCTTTACTTTCTAGAGTATTTAAATCCCAAGACTTTTCATTTCCCCCCTCTCCCGTGGAATTTCAGCAGATTCCTAACGAAAACCCAATCCTTCTCCTCCTCACGAAAACCCTCTCCCACCGTCCTCCCCCTCCCTACGTCCTCCCCCTCCCCGCAGTCCTCCTCCTCGTTGCCATCCTCCTCCCCACGTCCTCCCCCTCCCCGCAGTCTTCCCCCTCGTCACTTTTCTCCCCCTCCCCATGTCCTCCCCCTCCCCGCAATCCTCCTCCTCGTCGCCATCCTCCTCCCTACGTCCTCCCCCACCCCGCAGTCTTCCCCCTCGTCACTGTCCTCCTCCTCCCCGTCGTCCTCCTCCCCACCGTCGTCATCGTCCAGGTCCTCCATGCCCTCCACCACCACACCATCCTCCTCCTCCACGCCATCCAGGTCTTCCGCCGTCCTCCACGCCCTCCACCTCCACGTCGTCCTCCTCCTCCACGCCGTCTAGGTCTTCCCTCATCCCTCGCGCCGTCCAGGTCCTCCACGCCCTACACCTCCACCTCTGCGCCGTCCTCCACATCCACGCTGTCTAGGCCTTTCGTCGTCCTCTGCGCCGTCTAGGTCCTCCATGCCCTCCACCTTCACCTCCACCTCCGCAGCTGTGCCGTCCAGCAGCCATCCTCCTCCTCCTCCTTTGAGCCACCTACAGCTCTGACCCTCTCCTCTCCTTTGTTGTTTTTTTAAAAATATAATTGTAGTTTCTACATGTTACATGGATTGACTTGATCAGTTAGAAAGGTAATATGATGTGTGATTGTTGTTTTTTTATTTGCTATTTTTGCCAAATTGTGCAATTCAGAACTAGATGGATTGCTTCTAGTTAAGACGAAGGGAGATGAATTTTTCAACAACAATCATTCTTGTTTGCCTATAAGATGTTCGATGAAATTCTTGCATAGAAATATGGTCATCCATATTCGAGTTTCCTTTGCTTTCCTGAACAGGCACAAACAACAAGAAACTTGGTCAACTGGAAATCAGTTTCCCTTACTTTCCAATTCCTAGTAATTCCTGTTGACTCCAGAATTCCATTTCTTATCAAATGTTCTTATCAAATGTTGTGCACAAACTGGAAATTCAGTTTTCATTCAGAATTTGGGTTTTTTGCACAAAGGCCCCTGAAAATTTTCATTTTCACACTCTTGCATGCATTTTGCACATTTTGTTGCATTTTTCATGCATGTTTTCTCGTGACATTTTCCTTTCTTTGTGCACACGTTTATTGCACATTTTAAGTTTGGTTTTCTCGTCGTTTCCTAGTTTTTTTCCGATTTCCCTATCTTTTGACTTGATTTGGCTTTCCATCCCCCGAGGGCGTATAGTAAAAGGCTTAACAAAGCCGACATTGTTTCGAAAGAGGATTATTTTCCCTAATTTGATTTTATCATATTTCTTCGAATTTTCGCTGATTTACGAGACGCTTTCCGAGAATTTCTCGATTTTCACGATTTTCCTCATCGCCCAAGGGCGTACAGTAAAACGGCATTCTCAATGCCTACATTTGACCATTGGATTAACTTTTTCCCTTTTATTCATTTCTTTTCTTTGATTTGGCATGTTTTTCAGTCATCTTTCGCATGAGCAGTCAGAATAGGCAAGCACACATCCATTAGACCATTGGCAAGTAGGAAACCTAGAAAGACCGAGTTTCTCATGCGCATGGGGGTGCCTAACCCCTTCCCCATGCGTAACCAGAATCCTTACCCTTTCTTTGGCCCACATTCATTTGTGCATTATATCCATTAGGCACGGAGCACACTTGTTTTCTACAACTTGTTTGCTTCTTGGTTTTCTTGTGTGTTTGGTTTTCCTCGTCTTTCCATTAAAAGACTAGGTGACGACTCCTTTCCTTATCCTTTCTTATCTTCCCTTGGTGTTTCCGAGGCTAGTCTCCTTCTTCGGATTCACCATCTTCGTCGTGACCATATCAGGACTCCTCGTGTGCTTCCACGCACCCGGTAGAGGAGAGCCGTGCAGGGTTCCACCGGCTTGGTCACTGGAACAGGCAACTCCGCTGGGGATAACTAGATTCTAGCTTTCATTCTGGTTTCCATACTTATCTTTGGTCTGTTTACTTCATGTTTTGTTCGCTTATTCTGTTTGCTTGTACATATTTGACTGAACATGCCTTTTTGTGTCTTTTACACTGTTTCTATGCCACCGCACATGCACATGACTTAATTGATGCTTTGTTTGTCGATACTTGCTTTTATTCACCTACTTGTGAGCACTACACCAGCACATGCCATGTTCACACCTTTTGCTTATTGTTTGACTTTTTGGAGGCCTTGATCATTTATTTTCCCCGTTATTTGAATTTGCCATGATTAGGAGAGTAGAGACGTGTCTGCTTCCCTATCTGGCTAAAATAAAACACACAAACTCAGATCAACAAATAATAAGGCATAACTAAAGACAAATGCTCACAAATCCCTATGGTTTAATAAAACGCAAGTAAAAGACACAAAAGCATATTGCATGAACGATCATTTTAGAAAGCATGCATCTTCTCCTCTAGGTCCACCCACAGCTCGTAAAGGACAATCCTAGCTGCCCATCCTATAGCTTTGGCGTAGGGCATGTTGTTAGTTTGTCCCTCCTTGTCTGGGGTCGTGTCGATGCTAGTAGAGGGTACAGCTCCATGCTACTACAGGAGACGAGGCGACCAACGCACCACCCGTTCACTACTTGGGCTCCGACCAGGATTTGGAACAGGAACCTACTTTTCTGACCAGAGTCGAAACCCAAACCCATGAGTGCGTCCTATGTGGCCAACCCCATATGGGGCATACATGGTGAGAAAGTGCACTTTAGGACGTTCATTTGCATTGTGTGTCATTGCATGCCACTTAAATAACTATTATTTGTCTTCGCGTCATTGTCCAGGATTTGATACAAGCTTCTCTTGCCTGTTTACTTAGGTACTTTCTTGCGAGGTCCTCAACTAGGAGCTCGGGTGTCTCCGTCGCGGGCGGCCTCCCGTGGATGTTTTCTCCTGCCTTTTCCGAGCTATTGGTCACTTTTGACTGTAGTTCGTCTTAGAGATCGTGCGTTTGTCCGTTACCGAAGCTCCTTCAATTTGCTTGCGGTTAGCCATGGCCCCACAGACCTGCAAGCCTCCAGTTATTGTTTTGAAAGGGGTCCCGCACTCAGATCCTTCTTCTCTCACTTTGACTGCTTCTTCTTCCCTCTATGTGTCCCAATTTGGGAGTCATGGAGGATCATTATCACCTCTTCCGGGACGGCTGCGAACACAAGTCGGTCTAGGGCCCATCACTGATTCAACTACGGTGACTACCATGCGGGTCCCAGAAGTTCTACTAGATGCTCCCTATCTCTCGGGCCCTCCCATTTCTGGAGTTCAATCAGCTACGGTATCATCTATTTCAGGGGCCATTCCTGTTCCGCTCTTGCCCTTTGACCTATCTTTTGATGGGTCTTCGGCCAAACAAGCTCAGTACTTGAGAGCTTTGGCCCGTGGGTTCGAGCGCATGGCCCTTTCTCTTGATCAGGTTGAGAGTCCTCCTTCTTCGACCTCTGAGGTTCCAGTGAAGACCACTATTGCATTGCAGGCTCACCCCACTACTCTATCGCCTATACCATTGCCCGAGCATCACACCGCTCCGACGATGGGGGAGTTATCTCTGCCTCCTGCACCACAATTGCATTGGTCACAGCATGCATCACAGTCATTTAGAAATCCACCCGTTGGTTGTGTGAGAGTACAACATTTCTCGAGTCCGTCACCTGGAGTTGTACTGGTGCCATAGCTGTTGCTCTCGCACTCAACACCACACACAACACTGCATATTCAAAATTCACCTCAGCATCAGGATCAGGTCCCAACACATAGGTCATCACTGCACACAAGGCGCACACCACCCATTGTCAGGCCAGTGCATCTCGTCGCATCGGCTTAACAAGGACAGCAACCTAAGAAGAAACGAGGCCGTCGCGTTGAAAGTGACTACACTCCATTGGGTGAGCCGCTGAGAATTGTTTTTCCTTAGGTTGTGTCGCTTCTGAGACTCCTGGATCCGCGTCTCCCACCAACTCCACTCCCTCGGTGGTACGACGCGAACGTATACAACGATTATTATCGGGCCCCGGGGCATTCAACTGATAAATGCTACACTCTGCGGGATGTCATACAGACTCTGATCGACAGTGGGACTATTGTTGTTGACACGCGAGGCACCACACCCGCATCCATATCCTCATCATCACCAGCATCAAGTTCAGTACACATTACACATCCACACCACCGTTGAACCGACGTGTCTTGTTGCGTCAATTCAGCAAGTGCAGCAACAACAGCAGAAGCAGCCTCACCATAAGGAAAGAGACTTCACCCCACTCAAGGAGTCGTTGAGAGACATCTTTCCCAAAGTTGCACCATTCCTATGGCTACCAGAGATTCGCCCGCCACCGGACCCACTTCCAAGGTGGTATAAGTCTAACTTGTTCTTTCAACACCATCGCGCACGTGGGCATTCGACAAACAAGTGTTACACTCTCTGTAATGCTGTCCAGGATTTTATTGACAATGGAGGCATTGTCGTCAACACACAAGAGGCAGCCCACACACACGATTGCACACACGGTTGCACACATGGTTGCACACACGTGCACACCCTAGAATAGCCGACCTTACCGTGTCTAAGCCTGTAAGCTCCGAGGATACTGTAACCTCAGGGGTTTTCCTCTCTCACCCAGTTCTGTCCCGAGGAATCCATCGGGCCACTTTTTCCTACCTTGTCCTCTCTCTACTTCTGTCAGGCAGCACATGTGTATGCCGCTCTTGTTCTTGTTCCTCCTTTGCCTAGTTTGTCCTCTTTTCTTTTCTCAGTTCAGTCCGACGACATTCACGTGTGTCACTCATGTTCTTGTCCCTTTGTGGGGGCTCTGACCTAAAGTTTGCCTGTTTGCCATACATCGATCTAACCCAACACGTGCAAATACCTTGGATCAAGTAGCAGATAGCTATCACAGATGTCAACTCCAACAGAGATACAGTCCTAATGTTACCAACAGATTCAACATTCGCATGGATAGACTCAGTTCCAATAATGGTTTGATGGCCTCAGTTTCGCCTACCTTGATTTTGGTGGCACTGCAAGGAGTTATTATGGACCCGAATGGCATCGACAAGTAGCAACAACAAGGACTAGAGTTGTACCCTTTCTCTTTTGTTTTCTCTTTTTGCATCATCATATATCAAAACTAAAAAAATAATAGAAAAGCACAAAAGTTGGAAATGAAAAAAAGAAAACAAACACAAAACAAGAAAAACATCAAGAATAATTAAAAAGGGTAGTTTGCTTGTCAATAACATTCTGCCCGATGACGAAAATTGGAAAAGTGGCAATGTCAGAGTAGATTATCCCTCCTCAGTTGTCACTACTTAGACGACCAAGTTATCAAGGGAGCCACCGAGCATCAAAGCGAGACAAAATGTCCAAGCTCTGCAAGGATCCTGCACCTCCCAAAGGGAGATAAATTGTTAGGGGTGACTGAGAGTGTGAGCCAGAAAAGAAAACATACATTCGCAAGGGCACAAAAGAAAAGAGAAGACAAAAGTCAGCCCAAGAGTGAGAGGCGTGCGTTATAGCTCTACCCTTACCATACCTTGGAGAGGAGTCGGAGTATGCGCTCAATAAAATCACTCCTTTGAGGGACTGACCCACCCTTTGGCAATAAATGCCTCCTAAATAGATCGAGCACTTATTACCTCCAAGACAAGGTTGAAGTGAGACTGCATGTCTGTGAGGGGGTAAAAGAAAAGACAATGATGTTGAAAAAAAAAAAGCATGTGCAGGACCTTAAAGAGTTTGGCATGAAGCCAGGTCCATTACGCTACCTTACAGTGAGTTTGAGTGCCACCACAACCCAGCAAGAGCCACCATACGACTTGCGAGTCTCTGTAGTGGCAACTGAGTCGAAGGTGTCATCCTCCTCTAATAGGCATACAGCTTTCCAGCCTAACTGAGGGCAAACAAACAACTGAACTAAACAAGCAAACGATCCAGATAATGAACTCACTAAATAAGCAAAGTAGTGAAAACAAGCAACTAAAATCACAAGGCAATTCTTGATCAACCAAAATTCACTCTTAAATAACTAAATTGGTCAGAATAATAGAGTCCACAACAATAATAATAATCATCATAACCTTGCCTGCATCAATATTTTTGTTTGTATATAGACTTGTTCAACAAGATTTTTGCCAAGTGCTTTTAGCCAAGGACATTTCAGCTCCTCAGTAGTCAAAGTGCATATACAATGAGGACACCACTTAGTCTGCGTTTGGTACGCTGGAATGCAAATAAACAGGAATGGAATGAACATTGGAATGGAATGGAATGAAATATTTTTATTCCATTCCAGTGTTTGGTACATAAGGAATTGTATAGTGGAATTGACAGATAATTCCTTTCCACTGTTTGGTATATAAGAACAGGAATGGAATGGAATACAATATTTGAAAGATTAATATTTACATATTAATCTGAAAAATCATAAAATAACTTTTTTTCCCATATAAGTAAAATAAATTCACGTTTACAGTTAATAATTGAAACAATAATTCCACAATAAATTCATATTTTCATGATAAAAATGATAAATTCAAGTAGAATAAAAATCAATAATTGTCACCAAAATATAATAATTCCACAATAAGTCGAAACAACATCAACTATGTGGCCAAAATGCAATAACTTTTCAGAAAATAAAATAAATGACATCAAATGTCACCATTAAGCACTGCTAATGTGGCAACATTACATTCCATACTATATGAAATAATAAGCAACATAATTTAAAAATTATAAAATATGAACAACTATCTTGAAGTAAATATGAGCAACTATAATTTAAACATTACAAGTAAAGAAAATCACATGATATACTACAAATGTAGTCAAATGTGGCAGCTGAATATTTCT
>JAMKQA010248543.1:0-12890 GCA_024699735.1 Posidonia australis
TGAACCTTTGGATAGATAATCTTATGGCAGGTTTCGAAAAGGATGAGATGAGGTCTTTCATGACAGCCATCTCTGCCCAACATGACTCTTCCAGCCTCCCTATCCCTTCTTCCTCCAGGCTGCCTCCAGGTGTCGATTCTTTGTCCCTTGATGACCCTGGAAGAAGCAATGTGCCACCTGAGGGCCTTTGAGGCTCTTCTTTTTTAATGCAGATACGTCTGCTGATGGTGTAATCTTGGAACATATTTTCTTTTTTGGACTATTGCCTTATATTGCTGTAATATCTCATACATTTCTATGTTTTTCTTACCGGACTTTAAGCCGATGAAATACATATTAAACTTTTACCAAAAAAAAAAAGATTTGAGTCTTTTGGGAAGTCAAATACTAGACTTTTGTAGATCTCACACATACTTTAGAGTTCAAACAGGTTAGGCTTCTATTATTATGAAAAGAGTACTTGCAAGTAATTTATTTCAATTGGATAATAGTTTTTTCCATCCATCACTAATGTACTCAAACATTCTACCTATAATATTATTGAATAATGTATATATTCACAATATTACAAAGGATAAAATGAGGAGTCTTAAGGGATGTCAACGATCAATAGCAAATAAGGTAATTCTATGTTGATTTGTTCGAAAATACATTGATAGACCATGGACATTTTGTCCGAAAATAACAAAAAGAAAGAACTCTTGTTTGGATTTGTCTAGAATCAACTCCAACATCTACGCATGGCATATGGTGCCTAAACTCTAGATTTTTAACAAGGAGCACTTCCTGAATTGGTGTTTGTTTGAACTTCAACACTAAGATGCCTCATGGAGCTAAATGATCACTGTGGAGCTACAAATAAACAGTTTGAGGGTTTATGGTTGACCATCACTTGGTTATTCACATTGAAGATGGAGAGATTCCTTGTTATCTCGCGTAAAAAGGAAAATATGAAGGTATCTATGGTATTATCTCACAAAGATATAAGATACATATTATTAGCTATAATTATTTATTTTTAATTAAAAATCCTACCAACCGTATGTTTTAATTAATAATCTAACATTGAAAATTTTCAATACCTATCAAAATCTTTTGTACATTTTTTGATACTACAAACACACCAAAAAAATATATATTATAAGAGCAATGAAAAACTAAAGATGTGTTTGATAAATAATCTAATTATGTATTACTGAATCCAATTTTGAATAAATCTCACTTACATGAGTTTTTTTTTTATTTTTTTCGTTTTTGATAATAATTAATAAATATACAAAAAAAAATCTATAATACCTATAATATTATCTCACAAAGTTGCAATTACCATTAACTACACTTAATCAAGATTCAAAATTTCGATATCCACTTGAATCTTTGTAGGCATATCTTTACATACATCACATAACGTATCAATATTTTACAAACAAATAGTTAACAGTCATGTATTTAGATTATCATTTGCAAGAAAAAAAAAACAGTCATGTATTTAGCGCTCAATGAAATTAGGGGAAAGACCGAACACGAGTACGCCAACAAGAGTTTGAGCTTCTGAGGGGTGAGGCCGCTATGGTGGAGTCATCACCAAATCCACGAAGCCCTGAGAGGCCCCGGATCTCGGACTAGGGCACCAAAATCCCCATCTCATCGAGATCTCAAAATGGCTGCCACCCCTCGCCGGGCCATCTACCGCCTTTTGGGGAGGAAGGTCCAAACACCATCGGTGAGCCTCACTTTACCCTCCCCACTTCCAATGGCATTGTTCTGCGTTCCACCATCACAACCACGTTCGTCTAGGGCATTGCCTGTTGTTGTTTGTCCTTTTCGAGCAAAAGAACTGTTTTTTTTTTTCTTTGAGCGGTTTTCTGGGAAGAGGAGTTTCTATTTTGTGATCATTTTCTTTCATTTATCGTTAGCTCTATGCATCTAGATTTTTATCTCGTAGGATGAAATCCCTGGTTATTTGCAAGGCACTATGGTGTCAGGAAGGCTGGAGACACGAATAAAGAGGGACGTTGGAATCACGAGGTGGATGTTATTGTTACTGGTTTGGTGTTTTCATAGTTTAGTGCTGCCTTTTCTCCTGGAGATATGATTTTTACAAACTAGCACCCTTTTAGATTTCAGAACTCTTAGTTAGATATGGAATTCGGGCCGGGCCGGGCCGGCCGCAACAGGCCATGGGCCGTGCCATGGCCCACATCCGGGTCGGGTCGGGCCGGGCCCACGAGTCGACGGTCATTTTTCGCGCACAGCCCGGGTCGGTCAGGCCCGGCCCGGCACGACCTGTGGCCCGCGGGTGTTTTTGCCGGGCCTGGGTCGGCCCGGTCCGTTTTCCATGTCTAATCTTAGCTCTATTTGGTTCCTCGATAAATTTGAGAATAAATTATTACAATTTTGTTTGGGTATTCAAAAAATGAAATAAAATAAAATAGTAATAATTATTTTGTAACGTCCTTTAAGTTACTACCACTCAAATTTAACTACACCATTTCATTTTTTCCCGTTCTATCTTTTATCTTAATTAGAATTATACTAATTATACAGTTAAGTCTAAGGATCTATTTGGTAAAGGTTCGGATTTTGAACTTAAGTGTAGAAATTAACTTCTAACTAGAAACTGTCATAACCTAATTTTCTAAAAATGTAAAGGAATTAATATTACAAAAGCTATATATTTTTGAGAAGCTAGTAATATTTGATAGAAGTGTCGAACCATTATAACTTCTGTGAAGAAGTTATATGCTTAGAAGTTATCCAAAAACTCTATCAAATGGACCTTAAGTACACTTAGCAAAAATAAATAACTGAAATAAACTAAAGTAACCTATAAATTCATCAAAATCTCTGATATATGGTAACATGACTCTTATGTGCACTAGCTAAAACCAGTTCCTATCTTCCATTTGTCAAAACAGAAATCAAAACACACATGAATGATCACTCAAAATGGTCACCTAGCACACACTCCACCTAACAGATTGGCACACCATGTTGAGGTAGCAGGCGTAACTATGCTCCACAAAAACAAGAACATGTATTTCACTTGGATGTCACAACCCCACAATAAGGCAACCCACTACTACTCAATTGGCAGCAAAATCTCAGAAACCATGTCTTTAAAACCATTCTTTTCTTTTCTCTTTTCAAAACCATATACATACTCTTTTTAAAATCTTTTATACATACTTGAAATGACCACTCTTATCAAATCAAGTCTAAAAGTCACACAAGCTGATACCATGCACTCTCTGTGCAGGCGAGACAACTAGTAGTGTGTAAACACTCTCTATAGCATTCAGAACACCTACAACAATCACAAAATACAAGCTACAAAACCTTTACTCTGCACTACATGGTCCCCTCTAGACCCAAGTATCAATACCAAAGTCACAGAGCCACTACTCCAACATATAGTGCCACATTGGTACAACACCATAGACTACTCTAGGCCAAAACCACAGAGTCATTGCTCCAAAACACCCTACTACAATAAGGGCACATCATGGCCTCCTTTAGACCAAAACCTAATTTCTTGAATCAAGGCTCAGCAAAATCACAAGCAAATAACGTGTCATACTATCTGGTGTCAAGTAGTCAACACTAGGCATAAGCAATCCACTGAAGAGCGGTCACGACATCTGCACTGTCACAAACAACCAGCTTATGAAGGAGTCTGTCTGTCTCGTAGTTCTGCTACCTATAGGACCCTCACAAGCTAACTCACCTGGGAAAGCTGTTCACCCCACCTAGGCAAACCGTCCTTTCACTCAAGACAACCCATAGGGTATGCCTATCAGCGTCCTAACTCAGTGCTCCAAACCACTAGGAGCTCCTCACCCTGAGGCTCAGTCAACAATCACAAGTCTCGGTGCCTGGTGACAACCGAAGTGTCATACCTCCAAGTCTAAACAACACCTCAGCCTCGACCTCGTGAACGACAATCCAAAAATGTCATACTTCAAGAATCTGACAAACACTTGCCTGTAGCATCTTGGTCCACCGCAAATAGAAAACATTGGAAAGTTCTTTCCAAAATTGTTTGCAAAACTATATTTTTCTCTTTCTAAAATCCTTTTGGAAAACCATTTCAAATACCATTTAAAAATCTTTCCAAAATCTTACAAAACACCGTGCTCAAAAGCAACATGAAAATCGAAAGCCACAACCACAATTCAAAACATAATCTTGACAGTTCCTCTATCAGGCTTAGAAAAATCACACCTTGGTAGTGTCAAGTTCTAGAGTGCCTTGCTCAACCCACGACAATAAACCAAGAAAAACACTCAAAAAGAGCTAAAACCATAGTCTTGAAGTCCCATTTAACTAGCAAGACCAGACACTAATACAAACCACAATCAAAACTCTATGTTCTGGTGTCGAAGTGTAAGATGCCTATGGACTCGTGTCCCTTGGGAGTACAGCCAGATCAGAGCCAAATACCGAGAACCATGTCTTTGAATGCTTCATTCAATGCACCACACACAAAAAACCAAGCCAATATCTAAACGTAAGGATAAGTCATGATTCCTAAAGTCCAATTTAACCATTAGGAGAAGACTTAGTATTTCTAAGTCATTTCATCTTTTAATTGTAGCCATCTCAAGTGGAATCTTACTAATTCATTTTAAGCAAATCTTACAATCATTTTAATGATTTTCCTAATCACTTATCCCATAAAAATTATCTCCCTAGGATTAATATATATATATAGAGAGAAAGTTAATATTAGGTAAGGCCCATCCTTATTTTTAAATGGTAAGACCTTTGATCTTATCAATTCATCATGAAGATCATCTATTGATTTGATTTTGATCAAAACCACAAATTACTTTCAAAAATACCAAAAATTTTCATTTTAAAATCCTTCCCACCCCATTATTAAAACTACTCCAACACTCCTTCCCATCCCATCCGTAAAAAAAATGATGTAGCTACCCCACCACTGCCCGCTGCCCCCCAATGCTTTCCCTTCTTGTAAGTCGCTCCCAGTGTCTTCTCCCCTAACGTTCATCGTCATCGTGTCCTCACCTGACGTTCATCGCCATCGAACCACCCCCTCCTAGCAACACCTTCCCCTCCTACAGTACAACACCCACTTGGATGCCTTCCACTCCTCCCCCTGTTGCAAATCCTCCTACTATGATCCTCGGACACGAGGACTGTGATCCACGGTCCTCCACGCCCGACCCGGTCGCACCCTCCCTTTCCCACCATGCCCTCCCTTTCCTCCCATTGTGATCCAAAGACGTGAGGACTACAATCCATGGACGCATGCCCTTCCACCTGCCCCTTCTGCCTGTATAGATACTCCCATTGTGATCCATCGACACCATGGATGCCTCCCCTTCCCACTCTGCCCTTCCTTTCCCATGCTCACGCAAATCCTCCCGATATGATCTACAGTCGTGCCCACTCATTCCAACCCTGCCATCCCCTTCCTCCCGTTGTGATCCACAGACACAAGGGTTTTGATCCACAACTGCCACCATGTCGTCAACAAGGTCATTGATCGTAGAAAGCCAAGAGATTGGGAGGGTAGAATGGGAGGAGAAAGGTTGAGCCTCCACGTTGTCGATCCGATCACAGATGCCCTCTTCGTCAGCCCCTCAAATAGTCTTTCATTGACGTATTATACAAACTTTTTTACGCTAACACACACTAATGTGTTCATAAAAGTAGCATTCATGGACTAATTAACAATAAATTACATGTCTTGCACACTTGAACAAGAATTATTGCATTGTAGATGTTTCACTAAACAACAAATCACATACAGTTCGTTCAAGTGACTAAAATAGGAAAAATAAAAAAGAAACACAAGGAAAATGTAATAACACTAAAATAAATACAAGTGTAAAATTAACATTGAAACTAAAATAGGAAAAAAATAGTAACACTAGAAATAAACCATTGAAATATAAAATTGAAATTGAACATAAAACTAAAATGTTACGAATAAAAAAAACTGATATTACCATATAAAAAAGGATATTAAAGTGTAATAAGAAATTAATGTGATTTAATTAACATAAAAATCTATCCATAAATGAAATTGGAGGGAAAACGAAAATTCACAAAACCACCATTACAATATAAGTGGTTTTACTAATTTAAAATTCAAATTTAATCCTAATCATGGAATGTGTTGTTAATGGTAGATAATGAAGGACCTTACATAACAAAAGTAAGGACGGACTTTATCTGGTAATTTGTCTATATATATAAATACTGAAATGAAACGGTCGATCGAACCTGGGCTCAAGATACTAGATTAGCAAAATGAAATACATCCAATCTTTTGAAATTTCCTAATCCGATCGACCGAACCAGGTGATTCAATCAACACCGAAGACCTAGAACGGTAGATCGAATAAATTCGGTCAACTGAACCAAGAGTCCAAAGGACATTCTGAGAATCAAAATGACATACCAAACAAGAACGGTATACTGAACTACGTGATAGCATAGCACTTTGACTTGGAACCCAAAATCCAATCCTGCAAACCACTACACTAAACCATATATGCAATATATCAAAATGAAGATCTTGATGAGATCTTCCACTTGGGACAAGAATCATAGCAATCTATTGCCCGAGGCACAAGCAAACACTAGAAAACCACATGGAGGCACAATTCACCCTACACAATAAATACGACTATAAATGTACAATAAATTCAATAAAAATTATTACAATTATGAGCATACCACCATACAACTAGGAATCCAATTGGAAACGAAATAGAGCCTATAGGGTGTGTACTTGACATCGAAGATGAGGCAACACAAGCAACACACCTCTTCCTTTTCTCCGGTCACGAGCTTCAGGTCTTCTCCTCTTCCATGCGATGCCGATGGTGCGATGACGGTGGTGGAAGCCCTCACTTCTCTAGCCATCCCAGCTCCCCTCTCTCTCACATCTCAACCCTCCCTTGTCTCTCTCATTCCCCCTCTCTCTATGTCGTGTAGGCGAAGAAGAAGAAGAATAAGTGTAGAAACTAACTTCTAACTAGAAACTGTCATAACCTAGTGTGACCATGCTGACCCGTGAGGGTCTCAGCGCGGAGTAGCGCTAGATGGGAAGGACATCACAGCCATGCCAAGATGGCAAAGGCGTAAGGAAGGATAAAAGAAAAAAATGAAAAGGAGTCATCACCTAGTCTTTTAAGGAAAAGATGAGAAAAACCACAAAAACATGATTGCATGAGGTGCAGATGTGAAGGCTGGATGTCTGCTAACTAGAGGATGGGTAAGGATTCCTATTACGCACGAGGAAAGTGTTAGGCACCCTCGTACGCCCGAGAAACTCGGTCTTTTTAGTCTAATTGCTTGCTAAAGGCTAGATGGATGTTTGCTAAACCTAGATCATGCTCTAATCATGCTAATATGTATGCCATGACAAGACTAGATGGATGTGCAAGACGATGTGCAAAAATTACGGAGAAATCCACATGAATTGACAAAATTGCAGAAAACCACATAAAATGACAAGGTTTTTGTAAAAACGCCTTCAAAAATCATATTGATGTCAAAAGATAAAAAGTAGAGTCAATCTAAGTCCTCGGAATCATGGAAAAAGTCGTGAAAATCAAAAGGGGAAAAATAATCCGTGGTAGGGACAAATGTCGGCCCTTAGGCCTATTAATGTACGCCCTCGGGCGATGAAATCCAAATCAAATCAAAAATCTAGAATGTAGGATTAAAATAAATCAAATCGGATATTGGATAAGAAATTCTGAAGACAAAGTGAAGAAAGAAATCTACGAAAGAAATGCATGAGATGTCAACTCGCTAAATGCAAATGTGAGGAAAAAGGATATGAAATGCACAGATAAGTGCCTAAATATGTAAAAACTCTAAAGAATGACTTAAACATGGACTTTCTAAGACTGAGTGCAAAGATTGAGATACGTGCTCATGAATTGGAGGCACAGGGGCAATTTGGTCATTTCGCTGGCCATATGTGATAAATGCCTGCATGGGAGTGATGTATGGTCTAAAATGTGTGCCAAATGTCTAGAAGATGTTATTTGCAAGAAACATGGAGGAGAAAATCAACAAAATGATGTAAACACAATATAAGACAAACATAAGGGCCAAAATGCAAAATTCACAGATAGGACTGAGGAATTGGATGAAAAACATGTTCATGACCCCTATTCTAACATGCAAATAATGGGTCCAATGTCAATGTGGCATAGGGATGTAAAAGTTGCACTTGGATAATTTCTTGAAAATTGAGGGTCTAAAGTGCGAAATTCACATATGAGTGCAAATGTGACTAAAATGTAAAGCTAAGGATCAAATCTCAGTAAAAACATGATTTTTAAATGGAATCTGTGATTAAATGCAAAATATGAGTTGAAATGAGTGAAAAATGTCACAAAATATGCAAGAAAATATTTAAAATCCTAAATAATGGATTTAGAAATAATCAAGGGTCAAAATGTAAATTTTGTGTTCAAGAATGCTTTGATGTGAATCTAGGGACTTTTACGCAAAATTTCTGGACCTGATTGTGATAAAAATTGAGCTTTATATTAGTCAGTGCGATTATGATGTTTCCTGAGGACTAAAATGCAAAATGCATAAAGAAAACTCATTTTTTAAAGTTATGGAAACTAAATGTAAATTTTCAGGACCAAACTGTAAAGAAAATTCAACTTTGATGAAGGATAGTGTGATTTTTTAAATCTTTT
This sequence comes from Posidonia australis, assembly GCA_024699735.1. Classification (NCBI taxonomy): domain Eukaryota; kingdom Viridiplantae; phylum Streptophyta; class Magnoliopsida; order Alismatales; family Posidoniaceae; genus Posidonia; species Posidonia australis. Next base: position 8,703 of record JAMKQA010248543.1, read on the forward strand.
AGGGTTCTGATTGCAAATTTCCTAGAGAAAAACTTGTTTTAGAAACATTCAGGGGCCAAATGCAAATATTCAGGACGTAAAAGTGATAAAAACTCAATTTTAACGATTATTAGTGTGATTTTTAAAATATTCAGGGGCCAGAATGTAAATTTTACTGAGAAAACTTATTTTAAAAATATTCAGGGGCCAAATGCAAATATTCAGGACTTAAATGTAAAGAAATTATGTTCTAGGGACCTAAATGTGATAAAAACATGCAATAATATGTTAAGAATTAATAGATGAACTATTCAGGGGGCCACATGCAAATTTCACAGAGAAAATAAAAGAAATAAAAATATTTTAAAACTACAGGGATTAAAGTGAAAATGTCTGGACCTGTATGCAATAAAAAGGACCTAAATGTAATAAAATAAGGGCCTCAAAATAATAAACCAAAACTAATGGATTTGGGCCCAAAAATGACCCATTCGAAGATCGTCGGAGGACCGCTGGTGTTCTGCCTCCTGCGAGGTTCCCTAGACGATCCGACGGACGGAGGGGGGCGCGCCAGGCTGGGGAAGCTCCGTGGAGATGCGGCGGTCCTCTCCGAGCGGTTGAGCAAAGTTGGGGAGGCCTGAGGCCTCCCCCCACCTCGCGCTTCGGCAAGGAGCTCCTAACGGCGCCGGAGAAGATGACGGAGCGGCTGGAGGCATTCGGGAGGCTGGAGTGGCGTATCGGAGGCTGGGGAAGCATCACGAGGGCACGACGAGGCTGAGAGGAGGGTCGGTGAGGCTCGAGGAAGTCCTGAGGGCTCCACACACCTCCGTCTCCGGCAACGGGCTCGACAGTGGTCGTCGAGGCATGGCGATGCTCTGGGCTGTGGAGGAGTGGCATGGTGATGCTCGTGGGAGGTGCGCGGAGGTCTCTAGGTCATCGACGCGATGCAGGAGCGTCTGGTTCGCTTGGAGACTCCTTCGATGGTGAACGGCGATTGACAACGTCATTGATGGAGCACGGCGACAGTAGGGGGTTCCCGGTCTGCGAGGGGCCTAGGGAGGTTCCTTCGGAGTGAGGCTACTCCGAGAGGGGGAGGTGGAAGGAGAAGCAAGGGCCCAGAGGCCTCCCTCCTCCGTAGGGGCTGTGGGTTCACCAGAGAAGGTGAACCCATCACCAGAGATGGGGATGATGGCGTACAGAAGCGCCACTCCACCGTGACTGGTTCAGGGAACCCAGAGGCAACTACAGGGCATGCTATGAATTTAAAAATAGAAGAAAAGGGATTACCTGATGAGCGGTGTTGTTTCCCTGCAGTGCTCGACGGTGGGCATCCTCCTCTGATGACTCTGGTTCGCGGAAAAGAGGTGGCTATTGGCTTGGGGAAATTTGGGCTGGCTACTCTCGTGGGTCAAGTGTCGAGGAAGGAGGGCTGGGCTTGTTGGAGGATTGGAGGCTTCAAGGTCTGAAGGTCAGAAAACTCCCTTTTTTCGTCGACGACAGGAGACCTTTTATACTCCGACGAGGCTTTCCTCTGCTGTGGATCATCCTCCCTCCAGTGGATGAGCACTGTAGGATTGGGCGTGGGCTGGAGGAGGCTGGCCTGAGATCGGGGAGGTCGAGATTTGCTCCTGATTTCTCGCTGGAGTTCTCACCGGAAAAATAAGGTCGTCGGAATTATTTTTGACTTTTCTAAAGTTTGAAATTGTATTTTTGAATTGAATAGTGTTGGGCTTAATGGGCTTAGGGTTTTGGTTTTTTTGCTTTGGTTTTTATTTTGGGATTTTTAGGAACTTTTAGGGTTTTAATTTTAGGTTTTTAATTGGGCTTTATGGGTTTAATTTAATTTCTTAATTTTATGATTTAGGATTTAATTAGGGTTTTAATTAGTTTAGGTTTCTTTGTTTTAGGATTTTTTTTTTAGGGATTTTTTAGGGTTTTGATTTTAGGTTTTAAATTAGGGTTTGGAATCTTAATCTAAGCTTTTTATTTATGTTTTATGATTTTAATTAAATTTATGATTAAGGTTTAATTAGTTGGTTTTAAATTAAGGTTTTAATTATTTTAGGTTTTTTTTGTTTTGGGATCTTCATGGATTTTAGGATTTTGATTTTAAGTTTTTAACTAGGGTGTTGTGATTTAAATATGATTTTCAATTTTGGGACTTACGGTTTGATTAATTGATTTGAAATCAGGGCTTTGAATTTTAATTAGGGTTTATTTAAGATTTTTGGATTTTAAATTAGGGTTTATGAGTTTATTTTTATTTTATTTTTTTTATACCTGGAATTTAACGGGCCCCAGGAGACCCCAAAATTGGATTACTGAAAAAGCACCGGATTACAACATGGTGTGGCTAATAACGCCTAGAGCGGATATAAGGCAGCCCAGCCCTTTCCAAACACAGAGTCCCACACACAAAGTTTGAAAGCTCGTCAGTAGAGGAAAAGTGGAGAAGCTGCTACGAGTCAACGCCCAGGTTCGCCAAGCAGTCCGCAACCGAGTTCGCTTCTCTGAAGATGTGTGATATGGAAATGGCTTGCTGCACCAGGGAACAAACGCCCTTCCACTCGTTCCGGAGCCTCCTATCAAAGCAACGGCCACCCCGTAGCATGGAAACCAGGATTTGAGAGTCAGATTCTATCACCAAGGCAGACAGCTGGAGACCCACCAGCGCGCATAGAGAAAGTCCGTCCTTGAGAGCTTTGAACTCAGCCACCATATTCGAACAGTTGCCGTAGAAGTTGGCCACAGCAGCTAAGAAGTGGCCTCGATGATCCCTGATCACAGCACCACCCCCCCCAGGACCAGGGTTGCCCTGAGTCGCCCCATCCACGTTCAGCTTGAATGCTCCAACAGGAGGTTTCGTCCAAGAAATAGAAATGAGGGAGAATTTAGCAAATGGAATCCCTGTAATATTGAAACTTCGATGGAGAATGGAGACTTCCTCTTCGTTGAGGCACTTGAGATGCTTCAGCAAAAACGAGAAATCCGACGTCCAACGTCTGATGGACAGCAGAATCTGGTAGAGTGAAAAAAATTTGCCCCCGTATCTGGTAGAGCATCTGGCCTTCCATAACTCCCACAGCACTGCAGCAGCCATTACGCGTTGGAAGCGCTGGAGGAAGGACTCCTTCGTACGTTTGATGAAGAGGTTATAGAGCCATTGGAAGAAAGAAATTTCAGAACCTTTGTCCAAGTGAAAACACCCAGCAAACCAGTTCCAGCAAATAGATGCCCATTCCCCAGCGAAGAAGAGGTGGCTACAATTCTCAGCGTGAGGGTTGAACCTGCAACAGACACATTTGGAGGGCAAAGCAACACCCATGCCCTGGATCTTGTCATCAGTGGGGAGTCTACCCCAGAAGAGCCTCCAAAGAAAGAAGGAGACTCTTGTGGGAAGAAAGGTATCCCAGATCCCCGAGCCCCACCACACAGGAGGGCGCTTGGGACGACACAGTTCCCATGCGGATTTAACTGAGAAAGAGCCATCGACGTTGAGGTCCCAGATCATGGAATCATCGTCAGTATTGATCTCCACATGAAGGTCCAGAATACCGTGGAGGATTCCCGTAGGAAGTCTGAGGGTGTAAAGAGCCGAAGAAGACTGGAAAGCCTCCCTAACCGTCAGCCCAGGATCCTGGATGAAAGTGTCAGTGATCTTAGCAAGGACACCAAGACGAGACCAGTTATCAAACCAAAAACTCACGCGTCCCTGGCCAATGGACCATTGGATATGATCGCGCATGGCAATCCAGGCTTCCTGGATTCTCTTCCACCTAGCAGGGCCCTTGACCAGAGGAAGGTCGTCCGCCATCTCACCATACCTGGTCCGCATGAAAACCGCCCAGGGAGAATGCCCCGCCTTCACCCGCCATGCAAGCTTCATACGGAGAGCAACCATGACACCCCGCAGATTACGCACCCCCAGGCCACCCTCATCAGGAGGAGAGCAAACATGGGTCCACGACACCCAATGACGTTTGTGAGTTCCTTCTTGGTCCCCCCAAAGGAAGTTGGAAAAGATCCGATTCAATCTATCAAGGACAACACCCGGGATGTCGAAGATGGAAAGCAGGTGAATAGGGATACTGGAGAGCACATGCTTAATCAGGATAAGCTTGCCACCAGGGGAGAGAAATTTGGCATTCCACCCTTTCACACGCTGCAGAATTTTATTCACTAGTTCTTCGAAGTAGACCTGTTTCCTCA
>JAMKQA010248544.1:0-13196 GCA_024699735.1 Posidonia australis
TATCTTTGTATGAAACTCTCTCCACTTCTAGACATCATGGGGAAGGTAATGTCTTTTCATAATTGGTTTGTTCTTTATTTCTATGTTCTTCTGCTCTGCAAGTTATTCATGGTTTGAATCAAAATGCAGTCAAAATTTTTTCTTGGTGAGGATGGAAATGGTGCTGCTATGAAGCTTGTTGTCAACATGATCATGGGAAGGTCAGAACAAGACGTCCAGTATGATGACTTCCTTTTCTAAAGGTTTGCTTCAGTATGATGGCTTCCTTTTTGTATAAAATTAGAGACAGAGATTGAAGAGGTTGAGAAGAAGAAAGTAGAGCTGGAAAAGGCTTGCAATCCTGTTGTCATCAAAATGTAAAGATCTCATGTAGTTGTTGACTTGTTGTTTAACAATGGTTAAATTGTACTTCAAATTTGTGTATTGTGTGAAGTATACACTTGTGTGCAACTCATTTTTTTTGGTTAATGCCTTGATAAGATATAAATTGATTAGTATTTATAAGTGTTTTTAATCATTTTATTTTTTTAAATATATTTTATTAAATGGTTAAACCACAAACCGAACCGAACCAAACCGATCTACAATGGTTCGGTTTGGTTCAGTTTCAATAGATACAATGGTTCGGTTCGGTTTGAAAATTGTTCAAACCGAACTATATGGTTTGGTTTGTGGTTTTGTCTCAAACCGAACCAAATCGAACCGTGTCCACTCCTAGACAGCATCATGAAGTCAAGGAGGCCACGTGAGAATGTGAGGAAACCATCCTAACACAGTATCCATATTTTTTTGCCTACTAGTAATTTCAAAGGTAAAATCTTCTTTTAAAATGGTTAGAATGTAACACCTGTAAATTTATTATGTAATTATTTACATTTTAATGAATTTATTTCTGGACAGGTGTTACTATTCTGAGGCCCGTTTGTGTGTTTTGTGACTTTGAACTTGAGCCTCGTGAGCCAGCTTCTAGTTGTATGTTCCTGTACGTGGTTAACACTGTGCATTGTGGCATTGTACTTGTGAGTCCGTGTGTGGATTCATGTGAGACCCACGTTGTGGACTGATTGTTGTGGTTGGTGGTTAGACGATGTGGTAGGTGAGCTCGTGCAAGGTACTGATGGCTGGAGACGTGTAGATGCACACACGTCCAACTACCACGTACGCAAGGCTTATGAGTCACTCGGGTCGCACTCCTCCTTCACTCGTCGTCCGTCTTCTTCATCTTTCTTCTCCTCCTCCTCGGGCGCACACCTCTCCTCCCCCACCCTTCCTTCCCTTCCTCCTCACCCCTCTCCTTCCCCCACCCCCTTCTTTTCCCCACCTGTCTCCCTCGTTCCCCTGTTTCATACGCCGATGAGAGAGTGTGTGTGCACGTGTGAGGCAGAGGCTCCATGGTGGCTCGACGTCAATGTGGCAAGCGCTCCAAAGGTCAAGGAGGCTCCCGTAGGGTCGTAGTCGCCGGTGGTAGTCAATGGCTGGTCAGATTGCACGTTAGGTCACCGAAGCTCATTTCAGGTACATACCTCCAATCCAATGAGTAGAAATAATGTAAAATGGTAGAATTGCCTAGGATACATGTAATCTACGTTAAATTTAATGTTCGTAATTTTTGAGAATTTATTGTGGCATTTATGAGTATTTATGATGGTTGTGGTTTGGATCCTTTTGATCCCTCTGTACTTGCGAATTTATATCTTGTTGTGCGATGAATGGATTTCGATTTTGTTTGTTGGGATTTGGAGTAGACTCGAAAGTCTACCACATATGTTTTATTCAAAATTTTTGGTACTTGTTTGGTCGACCCGCCTTTGTTCTCACTTCGAGCGAAATTTGAGTCCTCTACCGCAAACTGTCTGAATTCTGACAGAAAACTAGAAGTCCGGACCGATTGCACGAACCACATGCACAAATTCGCTAGCAGTTCTGACCCTTGCCCCAGGTTCTATTTGCATTCAAATGAAAATACCAAAGGTGTGGGCCAGACACGCGGTCCACATGTGCATGTCTGGCAAGGCATTTTTTGAAAGTATTTCCTAATTTTCTGGTAAAATACATTTGAATGTAGTGACTTTTCGGATTGGTTTGTTTGTCCATTTAGGATGAGATCGTGGACCATTAGTAGTGGTCTCGTGGGACACCTAATGTGTCGTTTTGTCGAAGTTTTGAGAAAATTTTCAAAGATAGAAAATGATTTTGAAAAATGATTTTCAAAAGAGATATGTTGACCAGTCTTGGACAATGGTTTTCCTAATTTTCTATATGCGGACTAAGACACCGTGGGATCGTATCGTCGAGACCAAGGAATGTGACGACATTCTTGGGTGGTCGAACACGCCTCTCTGATTGAGGTCGAGAACTGAGATACCTAAAATTGAGGGTCGTCGAGTCTTGAAGTTATGAGACTCCCTAACTATCGTCTCGAGACTAAAGTATGATATTCCTATTATGGTTGCGAACACTGAAACTCAGATATTATCAAGTACGAAAGTATAACACTCCCTCCTAAGCACCATGTGGAAGACGTCGTGAGGATGTGTACTCTATGGTGACCAGTGTAGGTAGAACACATGCTCTGTAGTTGGTAACGTCCTAAAAGACAAGACTACCTTACCAAAAAGGGATTAGCTTTGTGAAGGTTCTCCAGATAACAGAATCGCAGAATGGTGATCGCCCCTGCACAGTGTAGCTTCACTGTGACAATGTAGTGCACCTTAGTGGCTGCTTATGGCGAAAGTTGGTTGTCTAATGTCTTCCCAACTCACTGTATGTGGTTTTAACCATTGAAGACCTTCTTTGTGGTTTTAAGCTAATAAAGTCTTATTTGCTGTTTTGGCCAATGTAGACCGTGTTTACTGTGGTTTTCGACCTTACAGGCCTGATTTATGGGATTTTAAAGAAAATGATTTACGAAATGAATTTAAAGAAAAATTAATTAAAGATTTGTTTTCCACCGATTTCGTAGGATGCTTGCTGAGTGACTTTTGTCACTCAACATAGTGCACATAATTTGGAATATCGTAGCTGCACACACAGGTTTCTGATAGATGATATTTCTATTTGACTTTTAATTTCCTGTCATTTAATTTATTTTAAATTATTATAGGAATTAGGAACGTGACACGAAAGGTAATAAAAAAGTAACAAAGAATTAATAATTAAATCAAAATCTCCAATTTTACTTAACTTTCACACAGGCTACCATCAATGCTTTTCAATTTGTAGAGAAGCCATTTAATATTGAGGCAAGGTTACAAGTACCATAATATCCAAAAATATTAGTTTCCAAATTCATGGTACAAGTTAAAACTTGAAAGATAGAAAGATTGGATGTATATGCTAAAAAATATTATTTTGTTTAAGGAAACACTATTTTAAGATACAAGAAAGATTCTTAGCATTTGTCTTCAAAATTTGTCTAGAGCCTCCAAATGTTCATATTTCACAACAAAAAATCTAAACATGCAAATGGATTTGAATAATCCAATCAAATGTGATATCCTTTCTGGATACACATTTGTTTGTGTACGGATAAGTACAAGTAAATCAATACAAATTTGATATTGAAATCTAGTCATGAATGGAATCAAGATAATGCTACTAAATATCAATAAACATAAATATAACATGTAAAATGCCAAATGCCATATATGCTACTTCTATTGTTGGGGCAATTGGAATTCCATAATGGTTTATGGGCACATGGTATCATATGATATCATAAGATACTTTAACTATGAGTTGAAGAAGCCTAACGTTACTGACTTTATATTATAATTTGAACCAAAGTTGGACTTTCAGTATACATTGCTAAATTGAATACCTTACGTGCCTCTTATGAGATACCCATAGTTGCACCATGCACAATAGACGACAGATAAGTGCCAAGGAATGATAAAAAGAAAAGATTTAGCAAAGATAGGTTCTCCTAAAATGTTTTTCTTTAAGGTTTTTAAAAATGTAGAAATATGAACATCCAACTCAAAACTAATTGATAATAAGTACAGAAATTCATTTATATATAATCATAAGTCCAGTTTTCACTTTTTCTAATGTAGAACTATTCCAACACTCTCCTTTACTTATAGCTTCTTTTAGATCTAACAAATACCTCTTTTGGACATAGATTGATGTGTGTGGACTTAAACCTATTTGAGTATCTTGTGGCTATGATACTATGTAGAAATATAAACATCCAACTCAAAATCAATTAATAATAAATAAAAAGATCTATTTATATATAATTACAAGTCTAATCTTCACTTTTTCCAATGTAAGACTATTCTAACAAAAAACCATGTTAATGATACAAAAATTACAAAGGTATCGATAATATTGATATAAGCCTCAGAAGGGAAACTATAAATTTTAGCCAAGGCAGGTTCTCCTCAAATGTTTTTGTTTATGCTTGTTAGTAACAAATGCTTTTAAAAACCATGTTGAAGATACCAAATTTACAAAGGTATCTATAAATATTAATATATACCTCAGAAGGGAAACCATTACTTCTCGTCCAGCCTTTGTTAATGATGCCAACAATTATTACAGTGATCCCATCTATAGTCTCAAGGGTGTAGGCATCAATTCTCTTAGCAATAGGTGCAGAAGTAAACACTCTGGATATACGCGGCCTGCAATACATGGTATTTCAGTGCTCACAGCAATAGAAAACACAGTGAAACGAATCTAAAATAAAAAGGACAGACCTTAGTAATATTCTGCTTGGTTTCAAAAGAAACAAATCATCAAATAATCCCATTGCTATTGATTTTAACTTCTGAATTTCTGCTCTAGAAACGATTATGGTTTCTTTGCTAGAAGAACTGAAACAATTAGACATGTTTGGTACGTTTCAGTGGGATTAACCTTAATGAAGTGTCTTCTTCCATTGCTATTGAGGACCTACCAGTATGCTCATAAGACCATTAGGATTTGCCCTTTTTTCCAAGGATACGCGTAACACCCGTAAAATTCATTTTGTAATTATTTACATTTTGTGAATTTTATTTCTTGGACAGGTGTTACTGTTCCGAAACCTATTGTGTGGTTTTATGCTTTTGAGCTTGGACCTCGTGGACTGGCTTCTATTTGCTTGTCCCTGTGCGTGGTTTGGCACTGTGCTTGTGGGGCCCACTTGTGTGTGGGTTGGTGGTTGAGACTTGCAGTTAGCCTCGTTGGTGGTGGCTGGCGGTTGGTTGTTGTGCGATGTACCGGTGGCTGAGACACGCAGGAGGGCACGTTTTCAGCTACTCCAGGCTTAGGCTTTATAAGCTGCACCGTACTGCACCTCTCCTCGCCACCCATTGCTTTCTTCTCCTTCCTTCTTCTTCCTTCCCTCTCCTCTTCGGCGACGCGCTTCTTCTCCACCTTTCCCCCCACCTTCTTCCTCCTCTTCTCCACTTTTCCTCCTCCTTCTCTTCCCTTCTCCTTCCCCTTCTTCCTTTCCACTCATCACTCCTACCACCTCTGTTTATCCCTTGCATCCCGCGCGCGCCGACACAGAGAGAGGAAGAGGTCGAGAGAGTGAAGTGGAGGGCTGTGGTTGCTCGTGGTGGTGCGCGGAGCTCGCATGGAGTACCTCGTGGCCGTGGTTGCGCCGAAGTTCGTCGGAGTCGGCCGAGGATCGCCAGAAGCATTTCTCAGGTACGCATCTCCACTCCTTGCAATAGAGAACATGGAATTGGTAAAAAATGCTAGGATTACATGAAATCTAGGTAAATTTCCTTTCTTAGAATTTATTGTGATTTATTGAGGATTTATGGAGCATTTTTTTGAACATTTATGCCAGTGGTTGCGTTTTGGATCGTTTTGACCATTCTACCTTTGTGATTTTGTATCTTGATGCTTGGTGGATGGATTTTAGTTTTGTTTGTTGGGTTTTGGAGTAGACTCGAGAATCTACATTATACGTTTTATGTAAGATTTTTGGTGTTTGTTTAGGAGGTCCGATCGGAGGTCCCAGTTGGGGCGATTTCGGACGATAGGGTTTGGATTGTTTTCTGGTTTCGCAGAATTCGACATACCGAATGGAAACGACATACCGAATCAGGAGCTTTCGACATATCGATTCTGTTCGACATACCGTTTTTCTGTCAGTTTAGGTCCTCTGGTCGGAATTCGGTCTTCCGTTTTTGGACGGTATACCGAATTTAGCTTGAGTGTTGACCATTGACCCTAATTCGACATACCGATTTAGAATCGGCAAACCAAACCAAGGGATTTCGACATACCGAATCTGATTTCGACATGTCGATTCTGGGCCCAAGTGAATTTTGCAATGTGTTTTCGATGACTTTCTGGATGTCGTGTTTTATCCCTGTGAAAGGGAATTGTGGGCCATCAGTGGTGGTCCCTTGGGACACCTGATGCGTCGTTTTGTCGAGATTTTGGAAGAGTTTTTAAAGGATATGAAAATGATTTGGAAAATGATTTTGAAAGGAATGGTTGACTTGGTTTGGAAAATGATTTCCTGATTTTCTGTGTGGGGGCCGAGACAGCGTGGGATCGTGGAACCGAGATACGAGAATGTGACGACATTCTTGGATGGTCGGGCACGATGTCCCCTGTTGAGGTCGTGGGGCCGAAATACCTGAGGCTGAGAAGCGTTGGGTCCTGGAAGTATGAGACTCATTGACTGTCGTCTCTAGGTTAAGGTTATAGTCCACGGGTTAAGGTGTCTTGTGGCATGACGGGGAGGTATGATACTCCTACTGTCGCTGTGAGCACTGAGACTCGGGTGTTGTCAAGTGTGGAGGTATGACACTCCCTCCTGAGCACTGTGTGTGGAGGACGTCCTGAGGAGGCGTACCCTGTGGTGGCCAATGCAGGTAGGACACGTGTCCCGTAGCTGGTAACGTCCTGAGAGACAGGACAGCCTTCCCAGGGAGGAGTTGGCTTCTGAGGATTCTCCTGAGAGAGGGAAATCGAGGGACGGTGATCGCTCCTGCACAGGGTAGCTTCACCATGACAGTGCAGAATGCTGGGGTCTCTCATCGGTGGACTGCGTGTAGCCAGAGTTTAGTTGCCTAGCGTCGGACTTCACGACTCACTGTGTGTGGTTTTAACTATTGAGGGCCGTTGCTTGCGATTTTGGGCCAGTAAAGCCCTGATTTGTGGTTTTGACCAGTGTGGGCCTGATTTCTGAGGTTTTGAGAAAAGAATTTGCGAAAGGAATTTAAAAGAAAAATTAATTATGATTTTGTTTTTCGCGATTTTCGTGGAGTACGTACTGGATGACTTTGATCACTCATACGTTTTCCTTATGATTTTGTTCGCAGGTGCAGACATGCGATTGGTTTAACGTAGTGCATATAGCCTGGAGTCTGCTAACCGCACAGACAAGTTCTTGGTGGTTAGATATTTTACTGTTTAACTTTAGTTTTCCCATAATTTAATTTGTTTAAATTATTGTAGAAAATTTGGAACGTAACAATACTGGAAAAAGGTAGACAACATAACAGAAAATTTATGAGAAAAATACTACACCTCATTTTAGGAAATACCCAATGTTCATTCCCTTCTTATGATTTTATAATGACAAACCAAGGAAAAAATAGAAAGCTCACAGAAGGACTAAAAGTCTGAAAATGACAAACACTAACTAGAAGTATTGAAGCGAGGAAGTGCACAAAACAACATGCATGCCAGAGCAGACATGGGACATGTTGAGTTATGAAAAACTAGAACAGTAGGATAACACAGCAACTGTTAAAATGTATGCATTGAGACGTGTGAGTACCAGAAAGTAAATGGTAATTTATATACACTAAAGTACGTGTATGTAACACATAAACACACAATTGGGGAAGAGTCAAATTATAATGGCGATACAATTATTCAATTCACATCAACTTTGAAGCCACACACTACACAATATTTATCTCTTGAGTTTGTATCAAGAGAAATATATGATGACAAATATAAAGGCACGCACTGATTGAAAAATAAATAAATGGATGGAGTGCGAGATATATAGGCACCAAAAAATATTTCAATGTTGCACGTTCATGTGCAGCATCCCAAACGAAAGTAGATAAGTCAGCCAGTTTAGGACTAGAGATCTTCTCAAGGCTAATATAAAGCTACTGAACATAAGAGGTACCTGAGAGATAAACAGGTGACTTGTTTGATTTACTTGCCAAGCTATGCTGCCCATACAGTATACATGAATAAAAACTTAGTAGTCATATGTAGCATGGAGTCATGAACCTGATTAAAGCCAAACAAATAACAGATTGTTGGAGCTAGGGATGAAATCTGTACTTTATCCATATCAATAACTATTATTTAGATGATGTGGGTACTGCTATGCTAATTTGTTTGAAAATGGCTATGGATACAGATATCGCTCTTTATATCCTCATGGAATCCCTATTCAACATTTGCATGATATTTCTGTATCGCATAATACACATATAAATATAAATGTTAGATGATTTTCATATTACTAAATATTCAACATATATTTATGTGCATATTTTTTTAAACTTGGCAACTGAAGTTCCTTGTTATCCTAAGTATCTGTTCCCTTATACATATCTGTTACCTCAAATATTTGTAGCATACAGTTATCTATCTGTAGACATCCCATTTTGATAACCACTCACTAGCGAAATTCTCCGAAAGAGTGCATCAATGGCAACGAGACACTTCCCCACACTAATACCCATTTCACAACCCAAACCAATCTTAACACCCTAAACTCAGTCCAAAACCATTATTCCACCATAAACCTAACCCAAACATTAAGCCCAAGTCCTTGATACTCTAACAATCAAATGATAGCCACAGGTCTAGCCTAGCAGATCCGACTTTAACCCAATCATCCGACCACCGTGGCTCGACAACACAGATGGGATGCGCAGGTCGAATGCGCGAAAAGATGAAAGATTAAACTATTGAAGCTTGATTAGTCTTTTCACTTAGTGAACCACCAATCTGCCTCTTCTCATTAAATAACGTGAATCTAAGCATGCTCTTGGATCGTCTTGGACTATCATTTAGGCATCCATTACGCATGGAGCATGTACACATTCATTTGTACTCATTTATAATGTTTTCTTGTATTTTTATGCATCCAATTTTTCTTGTCTTTCCGATTTTTAAAAGATTAGATAACGATTCCATTTTGTCTTTATCTTTCTTTGTTTTTTCTTCAATGTTTTCAAATCGAGTATCCTACCTCGGATTCACCATTTCCGCCGTGACCTTATCGGTCTTCGTGTGTCTACACATACGAGGAGTTCAGTTCCAGTATGATCACACTATATTCTTAAAAAGATGCACTTTTCATATGTACCATATTTGCATTTGTACTTTCAATACTTTGAAAATGGTCAAAAATATGATAAGTCAATAACACCCATATCAATTCCATCTCTTGTGTTTTCACCCCCAATTGGATGCCCTTTATGCCAATTTGATCTTAAAACCACTTGATCCATTTGTACCAAAAATCAACAAATACACACCTAGGCTCACATTTGATTATTTGATCACATCTATGAAGTTCAAGGATTGGGAGATTACACCAAAAAGGAGGGAACAATCAGGGTTGCTTTGCATGTCAATCTCTTTCTGCAATTTTAATATATTATGAACTATTTACTCATCTTAGTTCTTAATATATGAATAATGTTAGCCACTAATGGTTCTTGTATTCATCTTAGGCTGGTGCTAGGGAGGTTGACTTCAGGTTCTAACTAACCAACATTGCATTGGATCCTGAGGCTTAGATTAGCATAAAAAAGGAATAAATTTTTTTATAAATATGCATTATCCCACCATTTCAATCAATTGTCTCACACTCCTTGAATCCCCCGCAACTTGAATCAGGCCATTCCCTGTTGGATCCTGAAAGATATAAAAGATGTCCCTCCAAGCTTTATCTATAACTTTTCATCGAATACGGCCTTCCACAGAACTCTATAAGTATCTATGAGATTGAGTTTCTACTTCCACAGATAGCCATCTTTTAACCCCCGTAAGTTCGCATAGAAAATACTATTCCAGATAAAACTAACGAACGAGCAACAATACAATCGTAACACCACACCGAAGAGGAAAAAGAAATACACAGAGCAAGCAAGAAAGAGTTGACACTACACAGAACGAAGTGAAGAAGAAGAAACAAGAAACAGAGAGAGCGTTACCCTGTGTAGACCATTCCTCCAACAGCCAACCGCTTTCCGTCATCGGAGCCCTTCTCCGCCACCAACCACCAGTCGGAGAGCAAGACCTGACAAACGGCAACAGCAGCTGAACGAACCAAACCAAAACAAGAGAGAAGAGACTAAAGTAAAAGGCAGAAGCAAAAGAGAAGAGCTACGGCATACGTTTCTACTGGAAAGAGTCGCTGCGGCTGGCGTCTTCTTGTAGGGCTCCGTGCTGGTCGGGCGGGTGGATGCGGGAGTGGGAGTGGGGCTTTGGGGTTTAAGGTGCTCGGGCTGCTCGAGTGTAGGGCTCGTTCTTTTCGCCAGTCGGCCCATTTTCTGTAGGAAGGAAGGAATGCCGTCTCCCATGGATGGAGAGGAACGTGGAGGCGGGAAGTTGTGCGCTCGCTTCATCTTAACCCGCCAACCATTTGTACCAAAAAGGGGATGCCATCGTAGTTCCTAAAACCATATGTCCGTTCAACAAGGGCGGGTGACGACTCTTGACACGACATGCGCCATGTTAGCATCATGGGTTATTTTGAAAAAACTTTGTATCATAATATTATACTAGAAAATATATTTTAGTGAAACAAAACCGAGAGGAAAAAGAGATTATACTTTCTCTAGCCATGTTTTTTTGAGATTTGTTTTTTAGAAATTACCTTTGAGATATAATTAACTTATCGGTTATAAGAATCTTTTTTATTGCTATTAATATCTCTTTTTTGAATTTCAAATGTTCCCGCCATTTTTCTCTATCTATCTAACTCTCGTTCCTTTGATGTATTAGGGTCTAAGGATCTATGTTTATAATTTGTTTCCTCCTTTCTATAGAGAGATGGTTGAACTCTTCCCACCTACGTCCTTGACTTCCAAACATAAATATATGCAGCTGTATAGAAAGAGAAGGAAAAAGGAGATAAAAGGAGAATTTTATTTGCATGCAAAAGATATAATTTTATACTTCCTCTGTATCACCATCATAGCAACCTTCATCATCTTCTTGATTTTATCTCACCTCTTCTCCTTCTTATCTCACAAACCATCCATTATAATCACAAGTCATTTTATCTAGGTTTTCTCTTATTATTATTATTATTATTATTATTATTATTATTATTATTATTATTATTATTATACTCGTAAAATCATTTTTATAATTATTTATATTTTTATGAATTTTA
This sequence comes from Posidonia australis, assembly GCA_024699735.1. Classification (NCBI taxonomy): domain Eukaryota; kingdom Viridiplantae; phylum Streptophyta; class Magnoliopsida; order Alismatales; family Posidoniaceae; genus Posidonia; species Posidonia australis. The sequence goes on from JAMKQA010248544.1 coordinate 11,336, forward strand.
TTCCTAAACGGGTATTACTGTTATGAGGCCCGTTGTGTGGATTTGTGCTTTTGGTCTTGAGCCTCGTGGGCTGACTTCTGATTGCATGTCTCTATACGTGTTTGGCACTGTGCATTGTGGTACTGTGCATTATAGCACTAGGAGTGGGGTCCATGTGGGGCCCGCGTTGTGGACCGATTGCTATGGCTGGTGGTTAGGCAGTGGTCGTTGAGCTCGTGCGGGGTGCTGATGGTCGAGGTGCGTAGGTGAACATGTTCTTAGCTACTTCGTGTGCAGGGCTTTATAAGCCGTTCGCACCGCACTTCTCCATCGCTCGTCTCCGTGTTCTTCTTCTTCCTTCTTCTCCTCCTCGAACGTACACCTCTTCTTCCCTTCCTTTCCCTTCCTCCTCACTCTTCTTCCTTCCCCACCCTTTCCTTCCTCACCCGTCATCCCCATCCTTTCCTCCCCTACTTCCCCTGTTTCGCGCATCGACGGAGAGAGTGTGTGTGTGTGTGAGAAGCAGAGGCACCGTGAGGCTCAACGTCAGCATGGTTGGAGTCCCAAAGGTCAAGGGAGCTTTCGTGGACGTCGTGGTCGCCGACGGAGGTCGGTGGCTAGGCGGAGGGCGCATTGGGTCACTAGAACTCGTTTTAGGTATGTATCCCCAATTTAATGTGTAGAAATCATGTAAAATGGTAGAAATGCCTAGAATGCATGTAATCTAGGTTAAATTTAATGTTTTAGAATTTATTGTGAATTTATGAGAATTTATGGTGAATTTATGGGCATTTATGCAAGATTTTTGGAAGTTGTTTGTGGATCCAATCGGAGCCCCCACTTTAGATGATTTTGAACAGTAGGGATTAAGACATTTTCTGTTTTTCACAGAATTCGGCATACCGAACCATTTCAGTATGTTGTTGCTCTGTCAGATTAGGTCCTCTAGTTGAAATTCGGTCGTCTGAATCAGAAGATTTTGGTCAACCAAATCATTTTCGGTATACCAATTTTAGCCTGAGTGTTAACCGTTGACCTGATTCGGTCGACCAATCCAGATCGGTCTACCGAAGCAAGGGTTTACGACGTACCGAATCATTTCGGTATGTCGTTTCTCTGTCAAATTAGATCCTCTGGTTGAAATTCGGTCGTTTGATTTTGAACGATCGTCTGAATCAAGAGATTTCGATCGATCGAACCATTTTCTGTATACCAATTTTGGCCTGAGTGTTGACTGTTGACCATTGACCTGATTCAGTCGATCGATCCAGATTGGTCTACCGAACCTATTTTCGGCATGCCAAATCTGGGACCAAATGCTTTTATAAAAATATGATTTCCGAGGGTTTTCCGGATTGGTTTATTTTGTCCCATTGAAATGGGATTGTGGGTTGTCACTCGTGGTCCCTCGAGACACCTAATGTGTCATTTTGCCGGGGTTTTGAAAGAATTTCAAAAGATATAAAATGGTTTTGGAAATTGGATTTCAAAGAGATAGTTGGACTGTTTTGGAAAATGGTTTTCCTAGTTTTCTGTGTGGGTAGACACAGTATGGGACCGTGTTGTCGAGACTAGGAAATGTGATGACATTCTCGGATGATCGAGCGTGACACCTTCGTCGAGGTCGGGGGCCGAAATACCTGAGGCCGAAGGACGTCGGGTTCTGAAGGTATGAAACTCCTTGACTGTCGTCTCGTAGCTAAGATTGTGGTCCGCTGGTTGAGGTGTCTTGTGTTGGAAAAATCCTTAATACATTTTAATGATAACAAATGACTACTGATTATTTGATAAAATAATCACTTAAGAAAATCTGATATACTCAAGTACTGAATATAAAAATCATTTATCTAAGGCACATTAGTCATACATAAGCAATATTCAT
>JAMKQA010248545.1:0-10383 GCA_024699735.1 Posidonia australis
TCCTCCCCCCCCCCCCCCCCAGCTCCAGTGCCTCGGTCATGCACACACTTCTTTCCCCCCAATCACCTATCATCACACCCTCATCCCCGTCGTGCACTCGATCTCGGCCCCATTACAGTACTCCCATCGCCCTCTTGGCGCCCCATCACAGCACCCCCTGATCATGCACTCTCCTTGCCCGTCACTTGCCCCTCCTGATGCCCCATCGTTGCCCTCTCCTCCCCCTATCACCCACCACCGCCCTCTCCCTGCTATCACACTCGTTCACTTTCCTTTGGTGGTGTTGCTTTTTGTTTGTTGTTGTGTTTTCATGTTTAGGTTGGATTGATTTTAGTGTTGCTGTTGCTAACTAGTATTGTTGTGGTTAAAGTTCCCTGTACATGATTTATGGCTACCAGATCTACATCAAATGGTGCCTACTTCTTTGTTTCCATGTTGCCCCGGATGCCCTCTCCTACCCCCCGTCACCCATCATTGCCTCTCCTCCCCTCCATTGCTCGTCGTCGCACCCCCCTCACCCCAGTCATCCTCCCCTCCATTACCCCTCGACACCCTCCCAAACTTGACGGCCCACTGTACAACACTCCCTAACCGCCGCCTCCTACACAGCATCACCCTCCTTCTACCGCCGCCACCTCCTACACAGCATCACCCTCCTTCTACCGCCGTCGCCTCCTACACACTCTACAACACTCCCCCCAAACCCACATGCCTCTGCTCCTCTGTTTCTTTTTCTTTGTCTTCTTTCTTTTTCTTAACCATAGGGAGTAGGAGAGGAGGAATCGAGATCCAGCTTTTTTTTTAGTTTTTTTTCTCAACTATTGTTGAAAATGAAATAGGGAAAGATAGGGAGATCTAGATTTTTTATTTATGGTAATATATGTAACAAACAGTGATATTGAAATAGCAAAGATCTTAAATATTTAAATTAAAACAGAAAAAATTAAATAGTAACACTAAAATAAAAACAAGTAAGTGTAAATTTAACACTGAGACAAAAACAAGAAAAATTATTAACTCTAAACAAAAACAAGGAAATGTAAAATTGCAATTGAAATTAAAACTAAAAAACTAAAATGTTACGAATAAAAAATAGTTATAATGTCATATAAAAAATATATTAAAGTGTAATAAGATATTAATGTGACTTAATTAACATAAAAATCTATCCATATACGAAAATAGAAATTCACAAAATCACCATTCCAACATAGGTGGTTTTACAAATTTAAAATCAAGATTTAATCTTAATTATGAGATATGATTGTTATGGTAAATGATCAAAGACCTTACTAAACAAAAGTAAGGACGGATCTTATCTGATAATTTACCTATATACACACATATACTTAATAATTTCATCTAGTAAACATAATGTACTTAATTATACTTCTGCGACTCTGTACTTGAAACAACGGGCAGAATTTTGAGGAATTGTGGGCTAGTAGGTGACTAATTATATGTGATGTTATCCATTGATGTTACGTTAAGTTATTTGGCGAATGCCTTATGTAATATTTTCTCATAATGTATGATGTGGCTGGTTTTGTACCCGTTATAGAATTTAATTTGACTTCTTATTAGACAATACTGAAAAGCTTTCAATCAAGTTTGAAACTGTGAAACTAAGGTACGTATCTAGAAGAAAACAACTCGATAGAGTCAACAAATCCGGCCATTTGCTAAATTCGTTTCTTTTACAAATTTTGTTCGTTTCCTGGTGTAATATATGCCAAACATGGAACTTTGTCTTACATGACAAACTACAGCTTGCTTTGGGAACATGCATGCAAGAAGTGTGGATTAAATACAAAAGAAAACAACCATTCCAAAGCAATTGCTAATCAACAAGTAAACAAGAAGCAATGCAGAACTAGTAGGTGCGTGGACTAGTACTACAAGTCTACACTGAATGTTGTGGTGGTGTCGAACTCGAAGACAATTCAACAATGTCGGTCAAATTCAGAAGAGCTCATCGATGAAGCATAAAGATGACCTGAACTAGTCATCGTAGATCTGTGTTTGACTCTAGTTACAATAGGAAAAATCACATAAATGCATAAAATGATGAAAGATGCATATAAGTGATATACAATGATTGTACATAGTAAAAGGAAAATGAATACTCAAAAACGACAATGATGATACTTATAATAAAATGAAAATGAATACTCAACTTTTTTCTCATCTATCACAAACAGACCCACCACATTCTTTTTTAATGAATGGACCTCATTGAGCCTACGAGCCATGTGAAACTACAATCTGGATCTCCAATGCTCTCACAAGCCGCAGATGTTCGGAGCCTGGTAGCCTGGTTCTGGCCTACATATTTACTAGCATGAACGCATGGGTGTTTAATATTTTAATAAATTTAATATAATTAATTAAAAAAATCTAATAAACTCATAGATAAAATAAACAACATGAAAAGAATGTAATAAAAATATAAACAAACGATTTACGCAATAACACACTAAAATTTAAGTGATCATATATGAAAAATGAGTATTAATATTATTAACAAAACAAAATTACATGTACAAGATATCTTAAATTCTTAATGAGATTCTTCTACAACCATCAAATTCTAAGTGTCATTGATACTTTAGTTCCTCTTCAAAATTGGAAAACTGTTTTTAATAAGTGACGCACCCATCAACACTTATCACTTGTCAATAAGTTTGAAACTGTGAAACCTAGGCATGTACCTAGAAAATAACAACTCGATAGAGACAATAACTCTGGCCATTTGCTTAATTCGTTTCTTTTACAAATTTTGTTTGTTTCCTGGAACAATATATGCCAAACATGGAACTTTGTCTTGCATAGCATACTACAGCTAGTTTCGAGAACATGCATGCAAGAAGTGTGGAAAAAAAACTACCATTCCGAAGTAATTGCTAATCAACAAGTAGATGAGAGGCAACTTACAACTAGTAGGTGCGCAAACGAGTATTACAAGTTGTACATCGGAGACAATTCAACACTTTCGGTCAAATTCACAAGGGCTCATTCATGAAGCATTTAGACGGCCTGAACTAGTCCTCGTAGATAATACATACATACATACATACATATATATATATAGATAAATTATCAGGTAAGGTTCATCCTTATTTTTATTTGATAAGGCTCTTGATCATCTACCATCAAAATCATATCCCATGTTTAAATTAACAAAACCACTTATGTTTGTAATGGTGGTTTTGTGAATTTTCATTTTCCCTTCATTTTCATTTATTGATAGATTTTTATGTTAACTAAATTACATTAATATCTTATTACAATTTAATATTCCTTCTTATATGGTAATTTTTTTTATTCGTAACATTTTAATTTTTTTGTTTTAATTTCAGTTTCAGTTTCACACTTCTTTATTTTTGTTTTAGTGTTATTACCATTTCCCGTTTTAATTTAGTTTCTGTATCAATTTTACAGTATCTGTGACAGGGGCAGAGGGCGACAGGGGTGCTGTGACAGGGACACCAAGGGGCGACATGGACGTTGTGATGGAGGCACTGAGGGGCGGGGGCACTAAGGAGTAGCCTGGACGTTGTGATAGGGGCACCGAGAGGGCTACGAGGACGATGTGATGGGAGTGGGGGTGTGGTGGCTGGCTACTGGGGGGATGGGTTTATGGTAGCACCGGGTGGGGGAGGTGTGGTGAGGGGAAGGGGGCTGCTATGATTGTGGATTTTTTTTGAAAGGAGAGAGGACTTTAATAATAAAATGAGAGGGGCTTTTTGAATTTTGAATGAAAAATTTGGGTGGTTTTTGAGAGTAGTTTCTGGTTTTGTTAAAATCAAATCAATATATGATTTTCATGATGGATGGACAGGATTAAGGGTCTTACTATTTAAAAGTCAGGACAAGCCTTATCTGATATTAACTATATATATATAGAGAGAGAGAGAGAGAGTCATTATCAGATGAAGCCTAACCTCACTTTTGTATGTGAGGCCCATAATCCTAGCCATTAATCTTGAATCTCTTGTTTATATCCTAACCATTTAAAAAAAATCTTTTGAAATCAACAAAGATATGTTAATAAGTAGGAACAATTTTCAAAACCTCGTGAAGTGTTCCTCATTAATTTCGTTTCATGCAAAACAACAAAAAGTGAATCTAGATAAAAAAAACATCAAAACTCATCCTCTATCTCTCTCTCCCCAATTCCACACCTTCTCCTCCTCTATTCGTGACTACATCCCTGGCGTCCCCTCGCTTCGCCGATGCCTGCAAGATAGACTACCCCATCGCCCTCAACATCCTCCTTACCTCAACGTTTCTGCCACCGTCAAGCACCGCAATTCGAGATGGAACCTCTACATTGGTGACGACGAAAGCAGAAACATCGGTAAGAGGAACAAGAACGATGCACCCTCCTCCTCTTGTCGTCTCAACCTATCCCAAATCCATTCTACTACAGTTTCTTTTCTACTTCTCCTCCTCTTGTACAATGTTGTAGTGTCTCTTGGTATTTTGGTGGTAGTGGTATAGAAGCCAGGAAGAGCAACATTAATGCAACTGGCTCAAAGGCAGTGTCGTCCTCCACGCCTTGTCTAGACACCTTTGCTGGCCATCCTCCCTCGATGTCGTCCTCGAGAAGGTAACTCTTAGGTTTTTTTTGAGATTCATGTTTTTCGAGTGTCTAGTGCTTAATGTCGATCTGTGAAGTGTGGTCATGGTAGGGTTTGGAGTGGAGTTGGCATTGAAGATTGGAGGAAAAATGAACAATTTTGGGTAATTGGTGGTACATATACTCATCTGTTTGCTATGTTTTAAGGATTATTGAAGGTCTTAGCTGGAATTGATACCAACCTTACGGTCACAACCAAAGCAAATGAAGAAGATGGAGAGTTTGCAGAGTTAATTTCATTCTTTTTTGTTGTTAATTTCACTGTTTCTTTCTTGCGGTTGTTGAATATTGTACATAGTAAGTAATATTTGCTAGACGCTTTCAATGGAATTACCACTGTATATTATGGCCACTGCCATCCTGATGTTGTTGGAGTCATTGTAAACTAGAATAGACAACTCCATCATTATACTATTGTGTACTTAAACATTACATGTGGTAAATAATAACAGAATCCTATAAACATTAACATAAAACAGATATAATAATTGTTATGTAATAGTAAAACCAAAACTAAAATATAAAATTGTTAACGTAAATTTTTTTCGTTATGATAAAATCATACCTACCAATTTGAGACAAATATCAATAATAAAATTTAAAGAAACGTAAGACCAAAACTAAAACTAATAGGGAATAATCGTTAATGTAATATTGAAATCGTAAGTTTTATATATGATAAAAATCATATCTACCATAATAAAATTTACCGAAACATAATATCAAAATTTTTACTAAAATACAAAATTGTTAACATAACAAAAATGTAATCTTAAGACCAAAACTAAGACTAATAGGCAAAAAGAAGAAAAAAGAAGAAATGTGGATGAATAATTATACTTTATGTAAACGATTACTGTTTCACAAGTTGAGATATTTAGGATTTCGCATGGATCACCGTCAATAATAAGTGTCCATGTGAAGGAAACAACCTTTCTTTGTTAAAACCAAACCATTAATGTAGGCAATATAAATTAATTACTGAGTCATCAATTCATTTACCAATACAAGCAATTAAATACATCTTAAAACACTTTTTAATCTCAACCATATAATAGAATATTAATTGCAATAAATGAATGACTTTACATAATAAAAGTGAGGACGAGGCTCACCCTCCGTTGTCATCTACTCTGCCTCGCCACTCTCTCCACCACCTCTAGGACTCACCGCCCTCCCCTCTGTCCTACCGCTATTTTCTTCACCATCATCGCAAAACCATATCTATAAATCTTAAATACTAAAACTAAAACAGTAAATCGTAGTAATATTGAAACTAAAATAGGGAAAAGTAGTAAATCAAAAACTAAAATAAGAAAAAAAAATGTAACACTAAAAAAAACAAAGAAGTGTGAAGTTGAAATTGAAACAAAAACTAAAAAACAAAAATGTCATGAATAAAAAAAAAGGATTTCTATTGGAACACGAAAAATGATCAGTAAAAAAATAATTATTATAAGGTCATAAGTTTCAACTTTATTAGCAATGTCTATAACTAGATTTCAATTTAATATAGTTATTATGTTGTTATGTGAGTCATAGATATCTATCACTACCACTATTATCATTGATATTTTTGTAAGTATGTTGGTGAGACTACTTGTATGACAATCCATGTTTCAAAATGGTATAAATGCCCACATCTAATGTTAATATGTCCACATTAACTAACTTAGCAGTTATTATGTTGTTATTAAATGTCACCAATAAATGTTCACATTGTAACAGTAATATATAGAGTATTAATATGTGTGGAATGTCAAAAGACACGCATAAATCTTTCAACAGTAACACTTGTTGGGAACATAAGTGCAATAGATATCAAGTCATTTAACATGTAATACGTATTTTGTCCAACATGTAATAGTAACACTTCATGATTGCGAGTGCAAGCATCCAACGTCTACTTTATTGGGAAAATAAATATGGTCAACTACGTTACTTGAGACAATGTGCAAATCTACATCAAATCCAAGAAAAAGAAAATCTACAGTAATAAACAATTCTTTATACATAAATACAACCAACAACACATGCAAAAAAATAATTAAAAATAGAAACAAATCTAAGTCATTCAAAAAAAATGTACAGTAGTAGATGATGGGCCTCACATTCTAAAAGTGAGGCCGAGCCTCATCTAATAATTTACCTATATATATATATATATGAATGTATATATGTATTAATTATGGAGAAATAATTAGATTGACACAAGAACAAGTAGGAGAACCATTAGGATAGTTTTGAGAATGACCTAAAAGAATTAACAAGATAAATTGATCTTTGCCCTCACAAGTCATCAAGGACTTTGAGACCACTGATGGGTTTCTATGTGATTCTTTAGGGCGAGTCTATACTTTGAAAATGTTTAATTAATGTTTCACTTGGACCTGAAGGTTTAAATGATCTCCAAAGTTTATTATGAGAAGATAAGAGTGTGTCCGAGAAGTGTTTTTTCCAAAAAGTTTTCTAAAGATTCCTAAAGAGCAAGGATAACTTTAAACAATGGGTTTTAAAGAATTTTGATAAGGCACTATAAGGATTTCTATAGTATTTTTTTGCACAACATTTAGTTGTATTTTTAGAGATGGTTTTCGAGCATTTTCGAAAATAGTTTATAAAAGAGTTTGGAAAAGAAATGCACAGATTTGCAAAGAATTTGAAAGGTTTTCTAGAGTTTTCTGTTAACTGAGGTCGAGAGATCGACGGAGCGTGCTATCAAGACCTAGAGGTGTGACGACATTCTTGAGATGGTTGGGCACGTTGCCTAGGATGAGGCTAAAGACCAAGAGATTAAGGTTAGTGTTTGTCGAATTCTCGAGATTTGAAACTCTTGGATTATCGTTTACAAGACTAAGGCTGAAGTCCACGGGTCGAGGGCGAGCTGGACTTGAAGGTATGAGACTTTGTTTGTTCTGGGTGCTAAGAACCCAGGGTACTTACTGTACACAGAGACATGTGGCAGTGAGTCAAGAAGTATGAAACCTCTGTATAGTTGGACATGACACCTAGATTAGTATAAGTGCCGAGACTGAGATAGAGACTGTCAAGTACTGATAGGGCCTAAGGTGAGAGTCTTCAAGTGTCTGGGCACAGAAGGGCGTTGAGAGGAGACACATCCCCGTGCGAGTTGAGACAGAGACCTGAGTGGTTATAGTACAGAGAGGCCCATTGGCTGGACAGTGGTATGCCTTACACGGGGACTTGCACTACTGCAGTGCAGACATTGTTGGTCGCGCTTCGGTGGACTGCTTGTGGCTAGATATCGGTTGCTTGGCACTGGACATCACGACACATCAAAGAGGTCTAGAGGCTAGAGTTTGTTGAGACTTGAATTTTAAGGCTAGCTCCAGCTAAAACCTATTGTTTAGCCCGATTTGAGATTTATGCTTTGGACTAGACTCTGGTGTAGAGATGCTTACAGAAATGCATCAAATTAGAGCATGAGATTTTCACAGAAAAGAAAAGTATTTCAAAAAAGTATGAAATTTTCATAGAAAAGAAAAGTGTTTCAGAAAAGTATGAGATTTTCACAGAAAAGAAAAGTGTTTCAGAAAAGGATGAGATTTTCACAAAAAAGAAAAGTGTTTAAGAAAAGTATGAAATTTTCACAGAAAAGAAAGATATTTGAGAAAATTATGAGATTTTAAAGTAGAAAGAAAATGTATGAAAAGGAGATTGTGTCAATTTTTGAGATGGTTTAACTGAGCAGAGGCTCAATGTTAGTGTGGCACTCTTCAGTGGTTGTGATCTTGACTTGATAAGAGTGGCCATTTCAAGTATGCATTAAGTTTTGATTGAGAAATATTTCAAATCGAGCTAAACTACTAAATTTGAAAAATCGAACTGAACTACTAAAAGAAGTTTGATTCGGTTTAATTTAGTTAACCAGTTTAAGCAATTTGGCTACCACTCCTAGTGATAAATATACTCTCTTTATGTTGTGTTACACGCAATAACGCAAACAAGGTCGAGGCAGAAGCAGTTGATCGAGTACAAACCAGTCTGGGCAAGCTCTAAATAAAAGAACGGCGAAACAACAGCAAAAGTCAAGTCCCATATCTAACAATTCGTAGTTGGATTAGGTGAGGAAAGGATAACGATTTCTGTTGGTGGTTTAGATATTAAAACCACTTTGTTTCATATTGCACATATTCAAATGATATGTAATGTTTTTATTCTTCCATATTTGTTAGCATTGTCTTAGAGTCAGATAGAGAGGACGTATATGATCTAATGTCTTTTCCATTTGACTTATGTAATGCTATTTTTCTGACCGTAATTCTTGGCCTTCCGTCCTTTGTGATCACTTACACCCCAATAATTTTGTTCATCGTGAACCACTTTTAGCTCATTAAATTGAAGTATAGCAATTTAGTTAGTGTTTCTACAAGGTGTTGCATTTCAATCAAACTCTCTGGATTATTTTCATTAATTTTCATGCAATTACCTTATTGTATCACATTGGCAAACAATCAAAAGATTTCTGAATGCTTGATCTGAAAAATAAATTTGCACTGATTTCTTACACTAGTGGAAGTAAGGTAATAAGCGATAGTTAATTCTGCAACTGTCGTGAAAAAAAAAGGCAATAGGTGCAAATGATGTTTATTATATTATAAAAATTTTAATAAATAAAAATGTATTGACAATAGTTGTTATACGTTGTGTATTTAAATATGATAATTAAAAAGTAAAGAAAGGAAAGAGAAATGTAGGTTTCTCCTTTTTCCTGTGTCCTCTCTATCTACCACCATCTTCCCTTTTTTCTGAATTTTTTTGCTGCACCACTCTCCAGACCCTCCCCTCCTTCCTCGTCATCCTCCCAATTTCCCCTCTAATTTTTTTTCTTATTTCCCCTCATTCACTTGATTTCTTCAAAGCCAGAGCACACCTCCCTCCTCATCCTCCGATGACTAGACCCACACCGCTGCACCTTTACCACTTTGCTCTCCTCCCTCCTTCCTCCCACAACTGAAGCCGCACCGTCACACCTTCGCCACTCCTCCCCCTCCTTCCTCCCATGATCAAAGCCACACCACCGCACCCTCGCCACTCCTCCCTCCTTCCTACTCCTTCCTCCCACGATCGGAGCCACACCCTTGCCAGTCCTCCCTCCTCCCACGATCGAAGCCGCACCCTTGTCACTCCTCCCTCCTCTATTCGGAGCCACATCCTCGCGACTCCTCTCTCCTCCCTCCACCTTCCACGCCCCTTTTGTCGTTCACCTCATGCCAATCAAGATCGAAGCTGGAGCATGCAAGCAGCCGTCTTCTTCCTCGTCTAAGCAGTCGTTCTTCCTCCAAAAAGGTAGGTTCTTCTTTTAATTTCAAAAATCATGAGTTGACGGAGAATCAATCTTCTTTAATATGATTTTTTTTGCTGTGATTATATATATTTAGCTACTAACTGCGTTCTTCCTTAGAAGTTGTTTGTTCCAAACTTGTCTATTCTCTCCTTTGATTTAAGCATGGGATATTTCAAGAAACATCTACATCTACTTATTAAAAGTATCTAATTAGCAATATAAATTTGTTGAAAAATCTATAAATACATTTTGATGATAACAAATGATATGTGATTAAATGTTATATAATCACTTCAGAAAATATGAAAAGCATTTATGAAAGCAAAATATTCTATTATATATGTATTCGGACTTACATGCCAAGATAGAAGCTTTTTGGAGTTTAGATCATTTTCGGCATACCGAAGTTTTTCGGTATTCCGAATCAGGAATA
>JAMKQA010248548.1:0-10912 GCA_024699735.1 Posidonia australis
TACAATATAACTTTTTGCTATGAAACTACTGAAAAACTAGGAAGAAAGATGACATACGTTTGACCTTCCATCATACAAGTCAAAATAGTTTATCATGGATCTTCAGAAAACTAGTGTAACAACTACCAAAATCATGCATCTATCATATAGACAACAATTTTCCTGCTCTAGGTCAATTCCAGATATAAGCAACAATTTAGAGTTAAAAAACTTATGAGGACAAATTTCCTATGATTAAGCAACTATTTTGAAATGTTTAAAAAGTTCTTCAAATGATTCGAACATACAGCTTGCTTTTCTTCGCCGTATCTGTTAGTCACTTGCCAAAGCCTTCAAAACCAAAACAAAAATAAGTCAGAAGGATTGTCATGTATGAAGTTGGTTCCACTGATACTTAAAATTCTTACTTTTTTGTATTCTAACTCAAACTGACGTAGGTCATTTCTCTTTGTCAAAATTTTAGCCTCAATTTCTTTGAGCCTCTCAGTGGTATCTTTAAATGATTGTGCACATACTACCTCAATGGTATAAGTGGCATGTTTAAAAAAGTTATCACCTAGAAAATAGGGCACAAGAACATAGGTTTCAGTAATTAGATGATTTTGCTGAAGTATCACTACAACAAAAGGAAGAGATAGGCAAAGCACCATACGGCAAAAATATGAGGTCCAGGTTTTAGTTCAGATACTTCACAAGGCTGGAGGCCTTCCAACCTCTTAAAGAAAGCAGCTTCAGGGCCTTTAGCCATTGCAACCTACAAAGAAAATATTTAGGATAATCAATGCCAACTACAAAGAAAATATTTAGGATAGTTATATGGACATTTCATTGTGCTATATGCGAAATTGCATTTGTTTACTACCGTGTTTACTGTTGAATCCATGCGGTACACCTGAAAATGTAAAAAATACATCCCAGCTGATGTAAACTTCCCAGTCTTTTCACTATCATCCTGTGCAAAAAAGAGACAGACAGTTGAGACAAATAAAGGAATATTCTGTAGATTGCTGGTGCACAGAACAGGATGAGAACTTGTAATACAATAGCTCATGAGGATGTACCCAATATCAACCCCATAGCTAGCAACTTACACCTAATGTTAAGGTAATTAATATATATTACAGCGTGTAAACCATCATAAGTTGGAATAATACAAGCTTTAACTAGTATGATTGAGAGAAAAAAAAGTTTTAACAAGGAGAATATTCTGCACTATTCAAACTTAAGATGGAAATCACCTTAAGCAACAAGTTAGCCACATATCACATGGGCAAATGTAGTGGCTTCATCACAACAGTCATTGGTGATAACATTTGCAATTTTCTAGAACTTCAGTTCAGCTGCACAAATCATGTACTCTTCACCCATTTATAAGATCACAGGTATGGACCTTCTCTAGTACCACATTGGTGGGAGCCCTGTATGCTTTGCCGTTTTAAAAGTGAGCCTTGGCACAACAGTATGGTTGGTCCATGGCAACCTGGAGTCACAGGTTTTAGTCTTAGAAACAAACTCTCCGTGTGTGGGGGTAAGGCTGCATATATGTCGACCCTCTCCAGTATCCAGCATTGGTGGGAGCTTTGTGCACTGGATTTGACCTTTATACTTCATAGTATTATATAACACATTGATCCTCACAGCCAATCAAGGATAAGGCTAGAAGCAAAATTGGTCCAGCCCCCTCACCATTGCAGTCCATTCACTGATCAAGATATGGACATTGTCCTGATTGACGCAAGTTTGTCATTGTGCAACTTGCTTGGAACAAATTGCTGTGACTAAAAGTAGCTCTTATCCAGTAAAATTAAAACCATGCACCACAGCACAAGCTAAACCAAATTAGCTTAGTTTACGTATGTAGTTTTTGTGTTAGATCATACAAAATTGAATTTGATGAAGATACTGGATCACTTAAAAGATTATAATAAAGATATGGAACTGGAAACCACAGTGGATGTCCGACTCTCCCTACAATATAATAGGATTATATTTGACCTTTTATTAGATATGAGAAATTTTATATTTTATCTTAGCAGTATATTGCTTACTTTTAGAGTTTTAGGATTAGATATTACCTAGTTTACTTTAGGATTAAATTTCCTTCTCAAATTACGATCAGTATTCTTTTGAAATAAAGATTTATTCATCTATTTAGAGGCAAGTATAGAACAAAGTTGAAACAGAAATGATGATGGAACCATATGATTTGGTTTTGTTGCCATTTAGGGGTGCATGTATTCCTTCCCTTCTTCTATTTGCGTGCTATAGGCATCTTCCTCTACCCTCTTCTTCTTCCCTTTCACATTTATATCATATATCCATTGTTCTCCTATGAAACATTTCCTAGGTAATTAGCACACACTCGGAATTTTGAGATATATAAAGAATAAAACTTGATTTGATATAGACCAGATAGTATGTCCTGATATTTCACACTTTATATCCGGATTAGGATTATGAATTTTTACAATTCAACTAGAACATACCACCAGTCCAGCATACCATCCTTATGAAGTAATGCCTCCCAGTCATAGATAAATATGCCAAATAAACAGCACTGGAATGATACAAAGCCCCATCTACCAACAGAAGCCCGTTACTAACTGCACTTCTGAACAGCCAGAGAGAGGCAGACTTATCCTTATGAATCCTGAATCTTTATCCATCTCTTGCTACTCATTTTTATCTTATGTTTGCTTCTACTTGCCTCCAAAATTTAAACCTCATCATAGTGCAAAACATAGGATCCATCCAAAGTCTCTACCTCGGATTGGACACCCAACTCCGAAGCTGACATTACCATCTATTGCAAAAATGTAGTAGAGCTAACAGGAACTGCATGATCTTGATAATATGACATTCTAACTAAAGGGGTACAAAATCATTATGTCTTATGAAAGAGAGAAAGTTGAACGGGAGTAAACTAATACAAACTAACTTATCATAGTACCTGCAAAGCCAGTCCATAACCACCATTGGCCTCCTGCTCAAAGTATAGTAGCTATAAAACACATGACATCACAATGTGAGTTATTAATAAACTGGAGAAATCCCACTGGTAAGTAGAATCCAGTAAATTATGTTAAGGGAATTAGGTGACTGCAAGTTTTTTTTTTTCACTGATAATACCTTGAATTTACTTTGTGCAGCCGAAGTAACTCTAACTACTATTCCTGCCTGAGCTTGTTGTTCATCGATTGTTACACCGAAAAAATGGGCATTCTGTTTTTCAACCTGCATTTGGAAGGTCAGGTATCTTAAGTCTGGTCTTGTTGAACTAAGAATAGTAGTCAATGCATACCTTTCCAGTTGCTGATGTTCCAAGGGGAAGAGGCCTAACTGTGACAGTGCCATTCAGAGCTTCTTCGATAACATTGGCAGAAATTGTAGTCTTGATAGGAACACCAAGTTTGCTATTAATATTTTAAAAAAGAGAGGTAGATTTAGAAGAAACTCCGACTCAAAAAATTATTTTCCAGTTTCAATGATTTATTACCTGAACAGTGCTGCAAACATTGTGTTCACAGTTCCAAGATTGGACAAGTCAATCTCTATATCCATGCCCTCATTTTCTAAAGCCTACAAATGGAGCTCACAAGTCAAAATATGGTAAAAATATAGACAGGTTAATCCTCTTAGGTCTTAACATGGCATGCTTTTCTGCCAGAACAGGCAAAATACTGCCCTGACAGTGGGAAATAGTACAGATAAAGTCATAAAACCATGAACAGAATGCAATGTGTAAGAAAGATAAATACTCTATCTTCAATTCCATGGTGGCATGATGATGGTAGAATTACAAGAAATTCTGAAGGAACATGACCCTAGATAAGTACAATATGCATATTATTTCAAGGAGAAACTGATTAAAAAAGAATGAGGTAAAGGATTTAATAACTTCCATAGGTAAGTTAAATAAAGGATTTCCTTTCTAAAAGCATGCTCATTTTGCATAGGACCAGTTTCAGTTCTAACTAGCCATTGCAATTTGAAACAGCAGTTTTCAAAAATGTAAAGATATCCAAGGCATCGTTGGAAGCATACTGTATCAAGCATTTCCTTTCTAAAGTATGCTCACTTTGCTTTGGACCACATTCCTAGTGGAACTAATCTAGAACATCCATTGTACTTTATTCAACAAGTATCTAACAAAGTATAACTAACCACTGCAATTTGAAGTTGTAGCTTTCAAAAATGTAAAGATATCTAGGTTGTGTTTGGAAACGCTTTTTCTTACACAGTTTATCAAGAAAAGCTGACTTTTTGTTAAATTATACTTTTTATAGCTTTTATGGAGGTAAAAAAAAGTTTATTTGGTTTGTATATCTAATAATCACTTATGAGTTAATCAAAGGATTATATTGCTTTCGCCATTGCCACCAACCGCTGCCCACTTGCAGCCTCATTGTTGTCGTCCACCGCCGTCAGCCACCATCATAGTTGCCAGTCACCACCATTGGCCACCACCACCACCGTCGACCATCATAACTACCTTCAGCCACCACCATCGTCGCCTTCGCCTTTGGCCACCATCACTGCCATCAGTCACCACCACTATCATCGGCCACCACCGTCACCATTGGCCACCACCACTACCGCCGTTGACCACCACCAGCACCATTGTTGGCCACCACCACTACCATCCTTGGCAATCACCACTGTCGTCGTCGTCGGACACCACCATCGCTACCATCAACCACCACCACAACCACCAACAACCACTGCCGCATCCACCACCACTGTCACCAATAGTCATTGTCTGTCGTCGTCGTTACCTTAGTTCATATTGTAATTAAAATCAACTTCTAAAGATATCATTAAAAAAACTATGACTAATATTTATAACTTTTCAGAAAGCTAACGTCCATTAACTTTTCTAAAAATTACCTCAATAACTTAAAATGAACTAAAAACCTACAGTTAGCTTTTTAGAAAAGTTCAATAAGCTGACTTGTTTGAAAATGCTTATTAGGTAATAAACGCTTAGCATAATAAGCTGGTGTAAAAAATTATTTCTAAACACTACTTAAGGCATATATCAAAAGCATACTATGAAAAGCTTTTCAGATAGCATGAAATTCCCTTTGTACTCAACATTATGATATACATGTGAATGCCAATACAAAAATATTTAAAGTGTTGTGAACCATAACAAAATTCATAACATGATCTCATTTTGCTTTTGGTTTACACTTCATAAAGTTTTCCCAAGTGTTAGATTATAGACCCCTAAATTACTTTCTCACCAATACAATGAACTTTTTTTGATTTACGACCAACCTTTGTAGCTCTTACAGCTTCTTTTCCCCTTATTTATTCTTCAGGCTCTGTTCGACATCGCGATACCACCTCAAGAAGTACTACACACCAAAAGGAGGTGGATGAGGGTCCCCTTCTGTCAAACTTCATAGTTAACCAAAAGAGTCTCATACTCATGCATCTGTTATCTCCTTCTCTTCTATGTCACCATCGTTTTTCTCTTATCCAGAAAGAAGGGTAGAGGGAAGGCACATAGGGTGTTCAGTTAGGTCATTGGATTTTCACAGTTGCAACAGAACCAGTGGGTTTGTATTAATTAACATGAGCCCACTGGTGGAACAGGATAAATCTCTGCTCAGGTCTGTCAGTTGGATCAGTGGCCTTACCGTTGTTGAATCAACATGATGAACTGGTTGGTCTGGTCCCAGTTTTATAATTCTGTTCCAACAACTAATGTTGGGGGTTCTAGATAATTCAAGGACATTGGGCAGGTCCAGGCAAGATCATGCTTCAGTTGGATGGAAAACTCATAAGTGGAGCCCAACATGATCTGACAGCTAAAATGATTTTCAACATAGATCAATGCATCAAAAGCTAAATGAAGTATCCAGGAATAAACCCATGTTTTTAGATATTTTGAAATGAACGAGAGACTCGTACTAAAATGATTTTGGCTCATAGTTGTGAGTTGTGTGGAGGAGAGAAATAGGAAGGTAGACTGAGTACCTTGGGTAGTCAAATTGCAGAGATCTAGATGAGCCAATGAATCTGAAACAAGTGGAGAAAAATCAGGCAGAAGTTGTGTTTGTGGGTTGTAGTAGACTCGTGAAGACGCTGGTTGGCTCATGATAATGGAAAGGATATTACATTTTGCTTTAGAGCCATAGAAAGTGCAGAATGGTTTCTTGCAGACCCAGCCATGATAATGGATCCATGTGGAGCAACTTGACGTAAAACAATCATTCAAGGGGCTGTGGGATACCACATACAAGCCAAGAAGTAGATTGTCTAGAAGAGCCTCGAATTTAAAGTAGCTTACACTAAATGAACCCTTCTGGTTGACCCATCCATGGCTTTGGGCTAGAGCATCTATTAAAATGAACATTCATTATATGAACAAATGGTACATATTAACGCATAACTGATCCTCAGATTTTAGGCTTCAGCTATTTTACCAGTGTGTTGCCTCCAATGCAAAGTGCATTGAGCATTGTTGTTGAGAGGAGATCTCAAGAACTGCGGGGAAAGATGAAGAGAGATGGCCACAAATCTTTTATAATCTCGTATAATGCATACTCAATTGCTTGTGCCCCCAAGGTTTTCGCATTTTCGGTTTTCTACATATATCATTATATTCTTCTTTGTTGGAAAAAGGGAATTCTATCCCAAATAATATAATTATAGAACACATTAAATGCTTAAGTCACTTACCTTAAGTTTGATTAATAAAAAAATATTAAATTAAATAGTATTCAACGAAGAATCAATTATCAACCTCAAATCCCGCTGTATCATATTGCCTTCTTTTCTCTGGATCTGATAAAATGCTATACGAGTATGCAACTTCTCTAAAGAGATCTGAAGCTTCTGGATTGTTAGCATTTTTGTCTGGATGGTACCTGCTCATTTGAAAATGCAGTATCACGATTATCATCTATAACACCTTCAAAATAAACACCATTATTACAAAAAATAAACATCGCTTATAAAACTCTATGAGCTGACTATTATGCCATATCAAATATAGCTGAAAATTAACTTAAGAGTGAATGTGAAGGTTTGAAGCTCAAAGGAAAGAAATCTTCAAAATAGACACAAATAATTCAAAATTTCATGAAGCACGGCTTTAAGAAAACTTTGATCACAGGTCATTAACATCTTAAGCATAGTAGGAACTTTATAAAAAATAAAAGCTAAATCCTCCAGCATAGAATTGAACAGAGAACGTCAATGCTGTTCAACTACAAGAAAATTTAAGTCCAAAACTAACAGGTAAAGCTTAGATGCATTCTCCACGGGTCTATTCCCATCACCAAGTTAAGCCCCACGTCCAGCTTTATTTACACCCTCAACTTAGTAATGTGGTAAATAAAGTGACTAACAAATAAATTATCAGGAGCACGTGTAGTCTACGGACACCACAGACAGTTTATCAACAAGCTGGGTAAACAAGTTGACTCCAATTGCCTAAGCACGAAGAGTTTGTGATAACACTGACAAATTCAATATCAACGACCAAGACTGTATAGCCATCACTCATGTAACAAATCCAATCCCACGTATGCCAACAAGCTCAAAGATCAAACAGTAACTTACTTCGATTCGGGGTGAACAGAGAACTCCAGTCACAATACTAGATACAAAAGGATTTCATTAGAAAAGAAACACGGTCCAAAATTCAAAAAATTACTTGAGAGCAAGCTTTCTGTACGCAGACTTGATCTCCTGATCGGACGAGTCCTTCGAAACGCTAAGCACCTCGTACGGATCCCGTCGGACAGACGGTATAGAAGGACCTTCCGTCTTCCCCGACGCCATCCTCAATCCCACCTATCTCCCTACAATAAACTAAGCTCTTCTACCACCATGATCTGGACAACAAACAAAAATTCAGATCCACGGAAACCAACACATCCAATAAAACCCAGTTTTTAAGCATAAAAGTGATGGCCTTACACGAAAAGGAGGCAGCTTTTGGGGGGCAAACGAGGGGGTGGCGGGCGGACGGGCGCACACCTACGATGGCGCCGCGAGGAGGGCCAATCACCAATGGGGGAAGGCGGCGTGACGGGAGGAAGAGGACGAAAACGTGCAAATACCTCTTCCGATCTGGTCTCGTTGGGGCGGAAGCAGTGATTTGATGGAGATTTTCCGATAGAGAAGGGAATCCGGAATGGTATTGATGATTTGGGTGGTGGGGGTTTTTGGAGGTGGTGCTAATTTGGGGATTTGAAACGTATGTGTGGAGAATGGCAAGGATGGAAATTTTCAAGTTATAGGCTACACCTGCTGCTTTTCTGCTTATTTCCTCTGTTATAGTTTTTTTGTTCTCGGGATGGTGCCGGATGTTATTTTATTTGCCGTCTGCTTTTCTTCTTATTTCAACTTTCTTTACGGAATCTTGTACTATCATTCTTTTAAATTTACAATTTTAATTACAAAATGCATCACTTTAATATTTGAACTTTTATCATCTATCATGATAGTACTTCCAATAATTAGAGTCTAAGGCTGCATTTGATAAGGCTTCTTGACCAGGATATCTAATAAATCGTTTTTTCCCCAAAAAAACTAAAAAGAACATACATTTTTATAAAACTTTCATTGGAAATCATTTTTAACTTTTGTATACAAATTTCCAATTAAAAGTTAGAATCTTAAAAGCTTACTTAAGTGAGCTTAGGGAAGAAAGCTCACATCATATTTTATTTATAGACCATATTGTCATTGTAACATCAAAGATATCATCAAAAAATCATTTGTAAATTACAAAATGTGCCATTGACCTAAAAAAAAACCAAAATCTTCACCCCTCTCGTCATCTTCTCTTGTCTCATTGCTCGCTCGACTGTTCTCTCTTCCTTGATAGCGATGATAGCTCTTCCTCGACAACCCTCTCTTCCTTGACGACTCTCTCTTTCTTGATCTCGATGGCTCTCTCGTTGCATAACATGTTCAATTCCCATTTTAGAAATTATTTTGATCATTGTAGAATGTTACCCAAGCTATTCCCTAAGTTATATGTTGTATTCAGAGAAAGGGGTATGTTAGCTGACTCTTATAGTGTTACTATCGAAGAATAATTGAGGATCTTCTTACAAACACTGGATCAAGGACACAAGATTAGATCAATCCAACGTAATTTTCAACATTCAGGGGAAACAATTAGTAGATACTTTCATGTAGTCTTGGAGGTTGTACTTGTATGGATACCTAAAATTATATGTCCAAAAGTATCCATTATGGAAACACCGAGGCATATCTTAGAAAATGGTAGATTTTATCTTTTTTTCAAGGATTGCATTGGAACCATGGATGGGACTCATGTTCAAGTAATTGTAAAAAAAGAAGAATAAATAGCATTTCGAAATGAACAGGATGGAAAGACCTGCACTCAAAATATCCTAAGAGTGTGTGATTTTCATATGTGCTTTGCATTTGACTCTGCTAGTTGGGAAGGAACTGCACGTGATTACAAAGTTCTCAATCATGCAATATATAACCCCGCATATAAGTTTCCAATGCCTCTGAATGGTTAGTATTTGTATAATTTAAAACAAAGAATCCATCATACTTCAACAATTTTAAACTAACAATGCAAGTTTCTTTTTTTTTATGACTTCAAACAAATACTACCTTGTGGATTCTAGGTATCCAAACAAAAAAGGATTTCTAGAACCTTACAGAAACACAAGATACTATAAGTCTATAATCCAAAATTTTAAAACGTTGGACCGATAAGAAGCAATGAGATATTCAATAGTTTGCATTCTTCCCTTCGAAACGTAATTAAATGTTCATTTGGAGTGTTGAACAAAAGATGTTACTTCTAAAGTTTAGTAAATTTTCATTCCCTGATCATGTTAAAATAGTCATTGCAGCAATTGCATTTCATAATTTCATTATTGAGTAAAGGTTAACAGATGAAGTCTTAGGGACTTTTCTTACCCCACAAGACCTACAAGACTTACAAGTTCTAGTGGAAGCAAATAGAAATGTTAACCATGTTGCCTTTGATGCTTGTGAAATGAAAGCCGTACATGATAATATTCATGATGAAATCGTGCAGGTTAGAAATGGGAGATGCCACTAGTTTTTTCTTTATGGTATTATTCTGTAATATTGGTATTTGTATTATTCTATATGATGTTGAGCTATTAATGATAATATTCGTGAACAAATCAACTATTACTCTATATAGTGTTGAACAAATCAATATTATTTGTTGTGTATTTTTCTATATGTTGTTATTCTATATCATTCTATTTGTATTATTCTATCAAATCATTAATTGAGTTATTTTGTAATGGATTTGAACGCACTTTTGCCATTAATATTTTTCTAATGTTTATTTGTTATTCTGTAATGGACTTGTATGCCTTGAATTTCTTATGTAGTTTATTCACACGTTAACTATCATTAATATTGTATTTCAATTAACTATTTTGTCTTCATTTAGATGGATCCAATGTTAAACGATACAATCTAAAAAAAGAAAGCAAAAGGAAAAAAAATCAACAAGTGATGACAGACAAGGATATGAAGTGAAGGCACTTTGGTCCAAACAAAATCATGCTACTTGGCAAACAATTTGTCTAGAAGAGATGAGGAATGGGAACTGTAGACACCCCAAATTTCTAATTTTGCAGGATGAGGATGTAGTGGCTGAGCTCTAACCCTATCAAGGCCCTTTTAATTCATGGAAACCCAATTGGGCCCATGAAGGCCCACTTAGGCCCATTGAGCCCTATTTGAGCCCACTTGGACACACAAGACCTATTTAGGCCCATTTAACCTATTTGGGCCCATGAGGGCCCACAAGGCCCACATAAGCCCATAGAGGCCCATGAAGCCCATAGAGGCCCACAATGAGCAACTTAGCCCATTCCTTGTATTCCAATCCTCACTTTATTTCTCCCTCTCCACATGCATA
>JAMKQA010248549.1:0-14920 GCA_024699735.1 Posidonia australis
AATAGACTAGGTGGCGACTCCTGCATTTTGCATTTGTTTTGTTTTTCGACGTGATTTTGCCGACCGATTTCGCATTCTTTTGCGGAATCTCCTCGCCGTCATGGTTACAGTATCTAAACTAGCAAGAACCTGCGGTGGATGGCTAAGCGACTTCAACTATATGCAGTAATTAAGCAAATTGCCACTCATCTATGCCTGCCACTAAAAAATCAGAAAGAAAACTTATGTAAATGACTAGAAATTCACCTTGTACATACCCCATGAAAACCTTGAGAAAACTAGCAAAATCAACGATATAAATCTCCTCAGGCTTTAAATAGCTTTCAAAATAAATCTTTTACAAATCTTTCCAAAGCCATCAACAAACTATCCATATAGCAAAACCAGGCCCTACTAGCCAAAACATGGAGAAACTACTAAGACGCCACACAGGCGGAAAACTCAAATGCCATACTGGCTAAAAACTCAAAACCTCGAGCCACACAGGCAGAAAACTATACTAAGTCGTGATACCCGATGCGAGGCAACCAACTGTAGCCACCAGCAATCAGTGAAGTGTACTACACTGCCACAGTCTCGCCACCCTAGGAGGAGTGACTCACGTAAGAAGGACTACTCCTACGCCAACCACACAGGAAGGCTGTCCAGTCTCTGGACATCACCAGTCAATGGGGTACGTGCTCGTTCTGGCCCCCATAGGGTATGCCCTCTAGCGTCCATCCTAAACAATGGTACTCGGAAATGACCAGAGTCTCCTACCTTCAGGTTCCGATAACATCTTAAGTCTTAGCACCCGAAAATGACAAGAGTATTATACCTCTAGGTCTAGATAGTACCTCAACCTACGGACCTCAGTCTCGGTCTCATGGACGACAATACAGGAGTGTCATATCTCTAAGATCCGATGAACACTTACCTAAGGCTTTTTAGTCTTCAACCTCAACCTAGGTAATATATTCGACTACCCAAGAATGTCGTCACATCCCCTAGTCCAGGCAACATGCCCCTTCAATCTCTTGGTCCCCTACAAAACCTCAAAAAACTCATTTCTAAAACATTACCATAATTTCCCTTAAAATCATTTTCAAAACCACTTTTATATCATCCAAGATCTCTACAAAACCAACACATCATTTAACCATAATTAAACCATCAAAACCTAGCTTAAAATCCACAATTAAAGGGTTTAGGGGTTTAATTTGGCAAAATCGAGCTAGGTTTGGTCTATCGAACCTGGGCCTAGTCTGGCACGTTAGGCAGAAACTGTTAACCGAACTAGTGCCTAGGCCACCCACCTACGACCCAAATCAACAAACCGAATCAAATTTGGTGTGCTGATTTCTGGGTTCAAGGGACTTTCAAGAACTATTTAGGCATACCAAACAAAATCAGTACGTTGAATCACACAATTCTAGAATTTTGAAATAGCCTAAACCCAAGAGAATCGCCAGGAATAGGAGCCTTTGGCGATTCCACCACACACAACCATAAAATCCACAAAAAAACAGAAAACGTAGGCATGGAAACACACTACGATTCAACACAAAAATCTCCACGATCCATTGATCATAGCTCAAGATATTAAAATTCAAAGCAAGAGAATGCAAATGGAAGCACAGTACCAACTCAAGCATTTAATTCGTCATAAATGCATAATAAATTCCCAAAAATTATGAAATCACCACCAAGCCATAAATTAATGCAATTCTACTCATTTTCATGCCAATTTGTAAAAGAAAAGGGTGGGATGTGCACCTTTGGAATGTTCGCAGAGACTTCACCTCGTCGTCGGTGACCCAACCGCTCCCCCAGCGACTACAACCGCTTTGGCCACCCACACAAGGTAACATGGCCACGGGGATGAGGCTTTCGAGCTCACCACCTCAGCCTCGAGCCACCTCAGTGTCGTGCCTACCTTTCACACACACACACACACACACACACACTCTCTCTCTCTCTCTCTCTCTCTTGCAAGGTGGGGAAGGACGAGAGGAAGGGAGGAGAAGGGGGAGAAGAGGAGGAGGGAGGAAGAGGGCTGCTTTGAGGGGGAGAAGATTGGCGAGGAAGAGGAAGGTGAGGTGTGAGAGGGAAGGAAGATGAGGGAGAAGTCATGCCTGAGAAGCCACGATCGTACGAACTGGTGGAAGGTGGGCATGCACGAGCTCTTCCCGTCAAGCATGCTTGCACGCACCCGCACGTCTTCAACACCTACCACCCAACACGAGGCAAACTAACACTCCACACCAACACGCCCACACACACGGGAGGAAATGCACTGTGCCACACAAAAAAATAGGATACAAAATAAGCCAAACACTAAGGTTAAAGCACAAACCACTAAATTAACTAAAATGGGCCTTACGCCAGTAACACTCGTCCATAATAAAATTCATTAATTCCAGTTAATTACAAATATAATAAATTTTCAGGGTGTTACCTACGATCATCACATCAATGCTTATTTCTAAGTATTTTATGTTCAAATTTAAAATATATTTATGCAATATAGAAATTATATACATGCATAAATACATTAGAAATATAAAAACCTAACTTTACATATACATGTAAAACACATACAACATTCAGTTTAAAATATAAATAAATAATATTTTTGAACAAAACTTGAACATTGAATTTGAAATTGAATCAAACTCAATCCATTTTTTTCCAACTTGAACATTTTTTTTAATTGAACTCAAACATAGGTATTGAACACATTATTTTGCATATTTTATTTCCTATATTTATCTATTTTGTATATAAATAATGTTATTCAAGGTATTTTGTGTAGTTTTGGAGGAACTTGATGTTTCAAAATTAATTCCAAATAAAAGAAAGGAAAGGAAGGAAAAGAGAATAAAAGGAGAGACTTCTTTTGCAAGCAACGACTCAAGTAATTCAAATTAGAAGCATATCTCGATTTAAATTTTAAAGACTTAAAGATCGATTGACATTATCTATCATGGATTCAGATTTTAAACATTTCAGAGAATATAAAATATAAAGAAACTAAAGAAAAATCAGGTGATTTCAAGAAGCTCTCAAAGCAAATCTGCGCTCGAAAGGCACTGTAGAGTGCAAATCTACACCCAAACAATCTACTTTTCATTTCAAAAGTTTATGACGTCTCTGATGGTTTCATAAATATCTAAATCTATTTTTGAAATTTAAAATTAAGATCATATTTGTTTCGAAAATTAGAAGGCAATCTGAATCTATAAATAAGACACCTATATGTGTATACGGAATATCATATTTTCTCTACTCTAGTTATCTACTTTCTTGATTTGTAAGCAAAGGAGAAGCTTAGAGCTTTAGTAATCTCAAGTCCTTTTAGTTTAATAAAATTTCCTTTTATTTCAATTATGTCTTCTTATTCTATTTCTTTTTCATTATGTTTGTTTCCTTTTATAATTATGAGTATCTAAAATTTTTAGATCTAGGATTGAGATAAAGTTTATGTAATTACATGATGTTGTAATTAGATCGCTTTCTCTCTTTCATGTTATTAATGCCATGATCATAGAGACTAGATTAATACTTTATTAATTTTCATTATATTGAGAAACTTTGATACACTAATATTAATAGAATCTTTTTAGTCTATACTTAAGGAAGTGTAATATAGGAATTGTAGGTATTACCTTAGTTTTACTGTGTATCATCTAATTAGATTCGATTATTATATTTGTATCTCATGCTTGATAATCTATAATATATCACATATAATTATGCTTGTTAAGTTAGAATAGTTTTGATTTGATCTTTAAGATTAATAAATGGAGAAAGTAAGTAGATTTGATTGTATATCATATTAATTTACATAAATGAATTTAAAGATAAAACTATTAGAACTTAAGAATTCATAGTTAAAACATTATACTTAAATGTCTCGTTACAAATTCAAATCAAATTTATTAGACAAATATATAAAATATTGTTCATTATTTTATATTTTTAAAAGAAAACTAAAATAAAATAAACGAAGTGATTAGAATAACGTAGATTGACAGGTAAACAAGTAACAGATGCATGATTACTCTACCTGTACTTTATAAGAATACGAATAAAATGGATAATGGATAAATGAATAATAGAGTAAATTATTTTCACCTTTACTTATATAAAATGGAACAGGTAATCGATAAATACACTCCTTGTTTATAGGCCTAAGTTTCAACTTATTAACTTTTCATTAATTTATAATTAAATTATAATTTTAATTACTCTATTATCTATGGATCGACCAATATTTATCTTCGTAATGCATAATGTCTTGTCCCTGCAATATTTATTATTGAATTTTAAAATTCACAGAAATAGGCATATTCTTTGTTCTCGAATGGCGATCCTGGAGAGTAATGACATGATTTTCTACCAGTGGTTTGACAATTAACAAATCTAGTTAAACAGTTATTACTTTTTGGTCCTTGTGTTTTAACAAAGGGGTTTTCGACTAATGGCTCAACAATTAACAGATCTTGGCAAATGATTACTACCATCGATGTATTTTATCTAGAGGATTTTTTGCCTTCAAACGTCATTTGAGAAAGAAAGTCAGTTACAATACGAGGATTTAATTTTATCTCACTTGAGATATTTATTGTTTGTATGCTTAATATGTCAAAACAGAAGAGAAACTTATAAATACATAAATGCATAGATTCTATAGAACGTATAATAAAATCTTTGTCAAGGATGAATTTTTAGGTAACGTTTTGAAACATTTTTTTACACTAACTTATCATGTTAAACACTTATTTTCTAGTAAGTGTTTCCAAATAAACCAGTTTATCGAACTTTTCCAAAAAAACTGTCTATAACATTTTAATTCATTTTAAACTATTGAAGTAGCTTTTAGAAAAGTTAATAGATGTTAGCTTTTTAAAAAAACTATAAATATTAGTAATAGTTTTTCCAATGATATCTTTAAAAGTTGATTTTAATTACAATACAAACTAAAACACTACGATGGTGTTGGTGATCGACAACGACGACGGTGGTGGTGGCCAATGATGGTGACGGTGATGGTGGCCAGTGATGGTGGTCGTTGTGATGGCCAGTAGCAGCAGTGGTGGCGGCCAATGACGACGGCGACAACGATAGCCAGTGACGGCAATGGTGGTGGTGGCAAGTGATGGTGGTTGCCGACGACGACGATAATGGTAGTGGCCAGCGACGGTGGTAATGGTAGCCGATGATCCCCAGTGGCAGTGGTGGTAGCCGATGACAACAATAATAGTGGTGGCCAATGACAATAGCAATGATAGTGATCGACAATGACGACGATAGTGGTGGCCAATGATTCGCGACGACGGCAACGGTGGTCGATGACGAAGAGGGTAATGGTGGATGACGATGGAGTAGTGGGTTTGACTAGTGACGACGGCGGCGATGGTGGCTAGCAACGACGGTGGTGGTGGTGGCCCATGATGGCAGCGATGGCTGATGACCTATGGCGGTAGTAGTGGTGGCGGTGACGGGGCCAATGGTGGTGGCCAACGAGGACAGTGGTAGCAAATGCACCAGGCAACAATGATGGTGATGATCAACGATGATAAATGATGACGAGTGGGCGACAGTTGGCGATAATGGCGAAAGCAATATAGTGTGTATAAAAATTTTCAAATACATTGATTATAAAAACTATGAAAACTAACTTTTACAACAAAAAAAACGCTGCTGACAAAAATACTCTAGGGCGCCCCTAAAGGTCAGATTATTTACATGGTTGGTTATTTTTAATAAGGTTCTTACTAAAGTTAATTTATATAAAAAGGATTGGACAAGTTCTGATAGATGCATTTTTTGTAATGGTTATCAGGAATCAATCGAACATTTATTTATTAATTGTGCTTTTACCGCAGCAGTTTGGCATTCCTTCTTGCAGGGACATTTGTATCCTGCTATTACTTCATTTACTAATATATTTTCTTACATTCTTCCATTAAAAGCTGATTTCTTAGCAAAGAGTAGGCATACCTTGATACAAGTTATTTTGTGGTCCATCTGGAGGGAACGAAATAATAGAATTTTTAGAGGACAATGTGATTCCTCGTACAAAGTCACTAACACTGTCTTTTCTCTTTGTCATTGTTGGTTTAACATTTTGAGTTCAGTATTTGAAAAGGATGACAATATCAGAGCCTTGCAATCTCTGGAAAATGATCGTGATTTGGAACAGTCTTCTCATATTCTGCCTCTACCCTGACGATTTAGTCCCTCCTCCTCAGGACTAATGTTAAACATCATACTTGAATAATAATTTTTCTGAGATCTTTTGAGAAATAGGTGTTTGCCTATTTGAGACATTTACTATTTTTGTGGTGGGTATTATATACCACACTAGGGTCTGTAATATGTTACTATACTCGTTCTGCCTTAACTTTTCAATTTATACAATGATTACCGTTAACAAAAAAAAGAATACTCTATTTTTCCAATCTAGTGCTTGATTTAAATTTTAATATAAATTATTTTATAATTAGAATCCGAATTTAAAAAAATAGATTCAACTTATACTGTATAAATTTAATAAAAATTATAAATTGAGACATGTAAAATTCTTGTTAGAAATCAAATACGACAGACATCTAATCAAACATCTAATCCGAATTCTGTAAAAAAAAAAAATAAGGCAACATCTAGTCAAATTTCATTCCCACACGGCGGGCAGCCAGTGAAGTCCATCATCATGTCACATTGCCTACCACCACAAAGTGAGCTGTAAATAAATATCGTTGCTGAAATCTCACGGAGTCACGGTTGCTTCTCCATCCAAAACAAAGATAACAACAGCAATCAAACGTGGTAAGTAATTAGAGTCTAGAGAGAGAAATGGCAGGAGCTTCGACCTTCCGTCCTCTCCTCAACACCTTCTCCATCTTGTCATCGTCGTCACAGAAGCATCGCCTCCTCCTCCTCCCCCGGCTCTCCTCCTCCTCTCGTCGACCCACCCTTCATGCCCGCCCCGTCGGCCTCCGCCTCCTCCATCGCTTCAAGGCAACGACCGACGATGACGAGTGGGGCGTGGAGCGCGGCGAGCCCGACTCCTATGCTTCCGTCGCCGTGGAGGAGAAGAAGAAAACGGCAGAAGAAGAGGCGGGGGCCTGTGGTGGTGCCGACGAGCTGAAGAAGAGACTCAAGGACAAGCTCTACGGCACAGACCGTGGCCTCAACGCTTCCAGCGAGACCAGAGCGGAGATCGTGGAGCTCATCACGCAGCTCGAGGCACTCAACCCCAACCCTGCTCCCACCGAAGCCCTCTCCCTCCTCGACGGCAAGTGGATCCTCGCGTAAGAACACAACACCAAGAATCTGCTGGTTTCTTTTACCCAAATCACTGATTTCTGTTTGGTTTTCTTCTTCTCGTTTCGGCTTTTCTCCAGGTACACCTCCTTCTCCGATCTGTTGCCGCTTTTGGCGATTGGGAATGTGCCGCGGCTAGTGAAGGTGGAGGAAATATCGCAGACCATCGACTCTGAGGCTTTTACCGTGCAGAACTCCGTCAAATTTCAAGGGCCCCTTGCCAGTACTTCTCTCACAACCAATGCCAAGTTCGAAGTCCGCAGCCCGAAGCGTGTCCAGGTATTGCTTCCTTCAATTCTCTTGGTTTCGTGATGTTTTGGTGGATATCGATCTGTGAACGTAGTCTTGTGTATGGAAACCTTGGTATTTAATTTGGCTTATCACGGAGAATTCAAGTAGTTGGTCTACCATTATCTTTGATGCTGTTGCTTGTTTCTGATCAACATCCATCCACTATTCGATGTCAAGCACTATTAAACAATGGAAATGACTGCCTGACTTTTGGAAGGAACACACAACCAACTAAGAATGTCGTCGGTTGAACTTACAGATGTCCTGCTGGGAAACTTAGCAATCTGCTCAAAACAGTAGACATAGATCTTTATATTGACTCTTGTTGTAGAATTACTCCTTATATAATTCAAAATCATTGTATGGTTTAATCACGATAGTTGCTTCCTTTACAAATACTATTCATGAAACTTATTCTTATCCGAATTAAGAGAGATAATTGTATTATCTTCCTATTAGGAGAAATAAACTTATATCTTCCTATTTATTAGAAGGGATAAACTCATATTTCCCTATTTATAAGGAGAGATAAATTCATCTCTATATACATATGATATGAGATATCATATGAGAGATGCAGTCTAGAGATGCAACATTCTAACGAAATGCATTCCAAGATGACTACGACTTAATAATGGATAACAACATGTTTGTGTTGGTGGATCTACTTGATAACTCAAAATCAATTGGCTATAGGTCAATTGGCTACATGTCGTGGTACACAACACAGTTGCAATAATAAATATTATAGTAACAGGATTCTCACTTAGAATCCCAACACATTTACCACAACAGTATAATATTAACAGGAATAAAGAGAGAGCATCAAGGAGGCACGTACCTCCACCAA
This sequence comes from Posidonia australis, assembly GCA_024699735.1. NCBI lineage: Eukaryota > Viridiplantae > Streptophyta > Magnoliopsida > Alismatales > Posidoniaceae > Posidonia > Posidonia australis. The sequence goes on from JAMKQA010248549.1 coordinate 8,453, forward strand.
TGTTGACCCCTACATCCACTTTGGTGTGACAGCGGCAAGGACGAGCGGCGATAGTGGTAGACAACGGCGAACTTTAACATAGTGGCACAGTGGTGGTGGCAGGAACGATGACAACAACAGTCAACTCTCCCATTTCTCTCTTAGTCAATCACCCTCTCTTTCCCTCTTGTTTCTTGTTCTTCTCGACCTCCTTTTCTTTTCTCTACATGTGGCGGTGACAATGAGCTTTGGTGGATTGATAGCCTCCTCTTCCTCCTATCTCCATCGTAGTGGTGATGGCAATGACATGATAGTGGTGGAAATCGATGGCACAAGCAATAGAATTTGTGGCATACAGCGACGGCACAATAGCAGCAGCCTTTACTCTGCTTCCTCGCTTGCATCGTTGTCTTCTTCTCATTTTCCAGTTCTTCCTCTTCCTATGTTCTGTAGGCTCGACTCGCACGAAGGAAAAAGGAGGAAGACGTGGATCCCAAAAATCATTAAATTCCTTAAATGAAAACTCACTTTTGGGTCAAAGCTATTGAATTCTCCACTTCAACATTCCGTGTTGGCACCTCCAGTACACGCTTTGCCTATTGCAAACCACAGGTGTTACAATAATCTCGTTACTAATAGGAAAGGTACTCGCTTACTAATCTTTTGTCTCATTTTGTTTTATATGATAAACTTCATCCTATGTATTGGACATTTGCTTTGTTGTTGTCTTCTATTTCTACACCAGGAGGCGATTCGTGTACCTGAAGGAGACAGGCAATGGATGGAGAGATGTCAACCTTACAGACTTGTGGAATGTGGGACCTTGCTGCTACACCACATGATGTCGAGATAATGAGTTGTTGATGGATGTTTACTATTAAGTACAAATCTAATGGTACTATTGAAAGGTACAAGGTCCATTTTGTTGCTCGGAGGTTTACAAGAACTTATAGGGTTGATTACTTTGAGACTTTTTCTTCAATTGTTTGGCTCAATTCCATCAAAATTCTATTTTCTCTGGTAGTAAATCAAAGATGGCATCTACATCAATTGGATGTGAAAAATGCATTCATATGATGACTTGCAAGATTAGGTGTATATTGAATAATCTTTAGGGTATATTGCTCAGGGGGAGACTCAAGTTTGCAAACTAAAGAAGGCTATATATAGTCTTAAACAAAGTTTACGTGCATGGTTCACAAAATTTAGCAAAGTTATTGAGCAGGTTGGGCTTAGGGTAATGTCGTTCTCGTAGTATTTGTGAGAAAGACACCTAAGAGCTGTTTGATTCTAGTTGTTTATATAGATTATATCCTATTGACCGAAAGTAAGTGCAAGAATTGGAAATAACAGAACATGCCTAAAGAAATATTTTGTCACTAAAGACTTGAGTTGTCTCTAGTATTTCTTAAGAATTAAGATTGCCCATGCAAGAGATACAATAACATTATCTCATAGGAAACTTGATTTGCTGCAAGAGACAAGGCTGCAAACCAGAAAATGCTCCTATAAATCCTAGTCTTGACCTTTGGGATGAGTTATCTTAACTAAATATGGACACGGGGAGGTACAGGCAATTAGATGGGAAGCTAATATATCTCATTGTGACACGATCAGATATTACTTTTGTAGTTGGATTAATAAGTCAATTTATGCATAAACCCAGATTAGTTCATTAGAAAGCTTCTTTACACATATTAGCTTACTTGAAAAGTGTTCCACGTAGAGGCTTACTCTACCGGTGTCATGGACATACTAAATTTGTTGGATACTTAGATTTAGGTTATGCTAGGAACAAAGGAGATAGGAAGTTCTTCTCAGGCTATTGTACATTTGTAGGAGATAATCTAGTCACATAGCGAAGTAAAAAACAAAACATAGTGTCTTGGCTAGCGTAAAAGCTAAGTACAAAGCTATGGCTTATGCAACTTGTGAAATAATGTAGATTAATGTTTTTTTAATAGAGATTGGATTCCTTCTGAATGAATCTATGTCTATGCGTTGTGATAATCAAGTTATTATTTATATAGTTGGTATTTCATGTGAGAATTAAACATATCGAGGTAGATTGTCATTTTGTAAGAATGCAGTTCTCAGTGGATAGATCACAACTCTTTATACATGTTCTTCCACTTGTAGTTGTGTTTATCAAAGCTATGTCCTCTAGTAACTACAAGTCTATATGTAACAAGCTGAACATGATTGATTTGTATGCTTCAATTTGATAGAGAATGTTAAAGTAATTGGATCTTTATATGGATCTAATTATATGTCTCTAGTAACTATCACATGTATTTAATTATTATCCATTTCTCAGGTTACTTGTTAGTTAAGTATGTATGCTCCTATATACAGGAGATTGTATTCCTTTGTTAAGCAATGAATCATAATTCCCTTTCTACTCAACACATCATAATTAGTCTTATTAATCTATGTCCGGTGGCACCAACTCCGATGGTGTTATGCACATTTTTTTTATAAGATTAGCTTCTGTACAAATTGAATGAACGTTTGAAATGACAAACATGTGAGATGTCAATGCCCAGCCCATTAGACTCGTACCATGTGATAGTTAGAAGTTCCAATAATCTTTCTCAATACTAATTCAATCTCTAGGCTAGACCAGTATGAGACAATGTTATGATTCTGGTATTATGAATTCATTTCATTCTCCAAAATTTGGGTGAGAGTTCCATTAATAAAAATAGTAGAACTTGTACTGCATGTCTGGCAAACATCAATGCGAAAATTCCATAAAACTCATCCCTGAAAACTGAGATTCTAAATTTCCCTCTTTTGCCACAGGAAGTGACACCAAGGTATCACTTGTCTCTTCCTTCTGCAAATATCACTTGTCCAGATGCAAAACTACTAAGATAAGATCTTCCTTTTCCAATATGCACCTGTTTGAGGACGAGTTTCATACTTTCATTCCTTTGCCATGCATGGAAGTAGTGGCCCCTTGAAATTGCTAAAAAAAGTAGAAGGTAGAACTTGTACTGCATGTCTGGCAAACATCAATGTGAAAATTCCATAGAACTCATCCCTGAAAACTGAGATTCTAAATTTCCCTCTTTTGCCACGGGAAGTGACACCAAGGTATCACTTGTCTCTACCTTCTGCAAATATCACTTGTACACATGCAAAACTACTAAGATAAGATCTTCCTTTTCCAATATGCACCTGCTTGAGGACGAGTTTCATACTTTCATTCCTTTGCCATGTGTGGAAGTAGTGGCCCCTTGAAATTGCTATCTGCATCTCAATTCAACTAAAACATCAGAATTGAATTTTCTCAGTGCTTAATATTTCTTCATATTATTTTAAAATTTTCGTGATACTTATTTGTATGCTCATGTACTGTGAACCACTTCATTTCTTATTTCTTTTCATTCATGTGTGACTTACCGTTGCAAGCTTACAAATGCCAGCCATGATATGTAGAAAATTAAATAAAACCTTCTTATGGGTCTTATCTGCCAAGTATCTTGAACAATAAATATATCCTAACCTTTAGAAGGTTTGGTAAGAGAATTGTCGGAGAAAATATGTGCACCTAGGTGCTTGGTAGAAGGGTGGTACTACAAAATAAACAATTATGGATCATCATTAGTATCTCCTCAATAATTTGGAAAAAAAAAACTTTTGTTATGCTCTTTTCCAAGGTTAAATTGGCAATGTCTATTTGTTAGACGTAGTTCCACTTGTTTGGAAGAAATTTTTGTCAATGTCTCCTTACATATAAGCATGTAAATGTGGTATGCTATCTAACAAAAAATGCCGCAGATCATGTTCAAAGAAGGCATTGTAGGCACCCCCCAACTTACAGACTCGATCGTCATCCCTGAGAAGATGGAATTGTTTGGGCAAAACATTGACCTCTCGGCCTTCAAAGGTGTATTCACATCTGTCCAGGACGCAGCATCATCAGTGGCCAAGACCATTTCTGATCGGCCACCACTTAAGATCCCGATCACCAGCAATAATGCTCAGTCCTGGTTGCTGACAACCTATCTCGATGATGAGCTGAGGATCTCCAGAGGGGATGGCAGCAGTGTGTTTGTGCTCATCAAGGAGGGTTGCTCGCTCTTACATTGAAAGAAAAGGAAAATATACAATGAATAGTTTACATGATGTTCGGTCTGGTGCATCATGTATAAAATTATGTTTTTATATTTTGTATATGTAACTTTGAAGTGGCATATATCAACATCAACAGTGTGGAGGATATTCTACTAATAAATGGAAAATTAAACATGAGGTTTACTCTATCGCCCTCAGCATTGAGCAGCAAGATGAACCCTCGTGCATGCAAGAATTATTTTCCCTGGGATGAGAGGCAATGGGAATATTACCATATAGAGTAAAAACTATCGATGGAAGAAAAAAATTGAATAAATTTTACTTCGACGTGTCTTCACTTGCGTTGCCTCTATTAGAGGACTGCGGTTGCTTGCCTCCTCTATTAGAGGACTGCGGTTGCTTGCCTCTGTAGAGGAATCACGGTGTTTATCAGACCCACGATCCTTTGGTTTCATGAAGTTGAAATATGGAGTAGTCACGAGTCATTCACTACTGCATTTGGTGTGTTGGTTTGAGATTTTTGTGCCTCTAATGGTGTGTTTGGGATAGATTCTGGGAACTTCTGAAACTCTAGATTCTGCAGTAAGCAGTAACTGTCAAAAGTTGTCTCAAAACTCTAGCATCCTTCGTTCATGTACATTTTTCAACTTCTACAAAAGTTGGGTCAAGCCCACTTCTTCTTTTAGAAGTTTAGTATTTTTTTTTTGTAAACGGTATTCTATTTTCATTTAATCTAAAAACATAACAGCATAAAGTTAGTGTACTGAGAAAATATTACAAAATCTTAGTTCCAACTATTAAGGAACAAAATGATCAAAGTGCAGTAAGCAGAAAAGAGTCTGAGAATAAGGAAGTTCCATCGGCTAACAGAAAATTAGCCATTACAAGGGATTTTCCTCTACGAGAGCAGGAGTGGATGCATTTTGTTTCCAATCTTGCTGGTCATTGTTTGGAGCCAAAGGGTCAATTTCCATATCTCTATTCTACTGAAAAGACGTAATGGAGTGCAGAACCTCGAATTTTTCAAAACCTGGCGCATGGATGGGAGTTGGTGGTTGAGAATTATTTTCCCTGGAACATAGAGATATGAATTAATGGAAAACCTGGTGCATGGATGGGAGTAAGGAGTAACCCAGGAGAGTTGGAGACTGGCTTAGGACTAACAGGTCTAGTCCAAACATATTTGTTAGAAATATTTGTGTTGATTTTGATGATTATTCAAGTAAATTAATTGCTATAAAGAATTACTTAGAAAAAGGATTAAGTGTTTAAAGACAAAAATCATATATACCTTAATACTCATAGCTCAGAACAAAAACAACATATCGTGTGAAAAACGGTATACCGATTCAGTGAAAAACGGCATACCGTGTGAAAAACGGTATACCGATTCAGGAAAAACGGCACATAAGCCAGAAGCAGCGGCACATACTCAACCTTCCGTTTTTGTAAAAGTGAGAAAAGCAAAACGGCATACTGCTGGAAAAATGACATACCGTTTCAGCAAAAAACGAAACAAAGCATCGGAAGACCGAAGAATTGCGGAATACAAGCAAACTGAAGAAACGGCATACCGCTGGAACAACGGCATAACGTTTCAGGGAAAAACGGTATACCGAAATAAAAACGGCATACCGAATTGACCGTGAATTGCAGACTGAAGGAAAAACGACATACCGATCTACTAGCCGTTTACGACTGTTAGCATAGTCGTTAGACACATTTGATGTAGGTTTGGTGGCTATAAATACTACTCATTTATGCCCCATTAAGACACACATTGAATACTTGTAATTCTTGAGATCCTTTAGTCAATTTCAATATCCTCACAAGCGAGTTGTAAGCAAGAGTTGTAAATTGAGCTTTGTGAGAAGATACTTGTTGTAAAGCATTCAAAGGAAAAGCTCTAGCTTCTCGGGGTGTTGAGAAGTGGAAGGAGCAAACATTGTGTTGGTGGGCTACCAACAAGTAAGTCATTCCTTCTTTTAAGAATAAGGGAAAAATCTCAAGAGGGTCTTGAGGAATGGACTAGGCTGCGTTGTCGAACCATTATAAATTATTTGTGTCATCAATTGCTCTAATCACCTTCTATGCTTTAAATTCCTTTGTGCATGATAAGTAGAAGATTGTAAATCAATTTATTCATTAATTCATATTATTGTTAAAATTGATTAAAGAGTTATTAAAAGTTAAAATTCTCTATTCACCCCCCTCTAGAGAAGCCTTTAGATCCAACAATTGGTATCAGAGCTTTGTTATCTAGATATAAATTAATTATCTACTAGATGACTTCTCAATCTTTTAATGCTATGGAGGGTCAAAGCATTAACCGACCACCTTTCTTTGATAGAATAAGCTATAGCTATTGGAAATGTAGAATGATAATATATTTGAAATCCATTAGTT
>JAMKQA010248562.1:0-13843 GCA_024699735.1 Posidonia australis
CTAATTTCTGTATAAGCATCAAAGCAAAGGGCTCTAGCTTCTCGGGGATTGAGAAGTGGGAAGAGCAAGCAAGCATTGGTGGTGTAGCCAACAAGTAAGTTCGTTAACTTATTTTTAATAAGGGAAAAATCTCAAGAGGGTCTTGAGGAGTGGACTAGGCGGGGTTGCCGAACCACTATAAATTTCTTGTCCATATCAATTGCTCTTATCCTCTTCGTGTATGTTATATAAATTGCATAAGTAGTTAAGCTTGATTATACTTGTTAAATAATATCCTTTGTATGTAATTTTCATTAATCTCTGAAAAGTAGTCAAAGTAATTAAAAAATGTTAATTCTCTATTCACACCCCCTCTAGAGGAGCTATTTCGATCCTACAGAAATAATGATGACGTTTTAACCAGTTACCAGCCAGTATTTATGATTTTGTTTTGAGCCCGAGAGGCATTGTATTTTAAGCTGGATCTGGTTAGAAATGTGAATTTGAAAATGTGATTTTGGGAAGAAATCCCAAGTATTGGAAAAAAAGGCATGTTTTGGAAATGATTTCCATATATTTTAAAAGAAAATGCAAAATATGAGTTTCTGAAAAAGAACGTGATTTGGAATAAATTTCCAAATGTTTTGAAAGGAAAAAGGAAGATGGGTTTTGAAAAGAGTATAGATTTGAGTTCAAGCTCCCAAGTGATTTAAATGAAAAGAAAAGGGTGTTTCAAAACAAGATTTTCAAAAGAAAATGAACTTTGAAAATTAAAAAGCCGAGTTTTATAGTTTTTCAGAGACTTGGTGTTTGTGTGTTTGGGGCGCGTACTGGGTGACTTAGACGTCAATCATGGGTGCTTGTTTGGTTTTCAGGTGCAGTTGGTGCAGTCGAGTTCCGATGCAGGAGTCAGAGCTTCTAGCCGCACCTTGAGACCCTGAAGGTGAGCCTTAGTTACAGTTATTTAATATTTCTATAATTAGTGTAATTTTGCTTATGATATTGTGATTTAGTTGTATGCCCAGGATCGGGGAGTTACATGGGTATATAATAATGATGTTTTCCCATGTAAATGTTATGGAGGAATATAGAATCTAAATAAATGAATTTGAAAATTATTTTGGGCCCTCATAGAATCCAAATAAATGAATTTGAAAATAGTTTTTGGTCTGAGGGCCCAAAATGAGAAAGGAAATTGATAAATGTTTGGTTTAATGTAGTTTTTAGGCATGAGACCCAATAATGAATATGAATGCATGATTTTATATGATTTTGAGCCTAGAACCAAAATGGAGGGTCGTGTTTGCATGAGAATGATCTCTTGCAAATAAAACAGAATGTGTAATGGTTTTAAACGAAAACCCAAGAGTTTAGAAAAAGAAATGATAATGTGTTGTGAAACCATAAGGGGCTGGTGTCGACAATGTGGTAGGAATATGAGACTCTAATGAAACCAATTGTCAGATACAACCGTAATTGTCAGTGAGGGACTACGAGGGGTTGGTGTCGACAATTGGTATGCGACCGATTGTTAGATACAACCGTGATCACCGAATTTGAGATGGTGTAGGTTGAGCCTAGGTATATGAACTCAGGTGTTTGGGTCACCGATGAGACGTCAGAAAAGACATATCCCCGTGCATATGAAATGAAATTGAGGCCTATTGGCCAGGACGATGTCCTTTCACATGGAAAACTTCACCATGATAGTGTAGGAAGGTAGGGGAAATGGTGTCCTCACCTACTGCTTGTGTGTCCGGTTACCTCTGATCAAGGTAACACTAATAAGAAAAGTGGAAATAAATTGTGTGGGTTTCACTAGAATTAGACTTGTGCTATGTCTTCAAATTCTAGCGACAAATGAGCATTATGTTTTAATCAGTCTCTAGCCAATGTATATGGTTTTGCTTTTGAGCCCTACGAGGCCTTGTGTTTTAGGTTGGATCTTATCGACAATGTGGATTTCTTTGAATACATAAAAGGTTTTAAAGATGCATAAATTGAAAAAAAATAAAATGTGAGCTTTTGAGAAAGGGCATGGTTTGGGATAGAGATTCCAAATGTTGTGAAAAGAAATGATGTTTCAAAATGGATTTTGAAAACTAGTCTAAGCTTGTGTTTTCTCATTGTTTTGCCATGATTTTCTATGTGGGACGCGTATTGGGTGACTTAGATGTTACTCGCGCGTGCTTTATTTGGTTTTAGGTGTAGGTGGTGTAGTCCAATTCTGGTGCCCGTGTAGAAGCCACTAGCCATACACTATTCCTAGAGGTGAGCCTTAGTTAGTTGTAGTTTTTTAATTAATACTATAATTATTGTTATTACTTGTGATACTATGATTTAGGTAACATACTTGGATTTGGGGCGTTACAGACACCTACACAAAACTCAACTAGAACTTTATGCTCTGATGTAAAGGTAGGACACCTATTAGCTCGTGTCCCTCAAGAGCACAATCAGATCAGTACCTAACCCTACAGGGTAGTGCCACTAAATGACTCTTTCAGTGCACCCCAACAAAAACAACTAGCTCTAGATCTAGGAACTACATCATGATCCCTATTATTTTTAAGTTATATCATCCTTTATAACCTCTATGTCTCAAGTGGAATCTTGCTAATTCTTTTTAGGCAATTCCTAAAACCATTCTAATCATTATTCTAATTATTATTATTGTATCACTTGAATTACCTCTCCATGATTAATATATATATAGATATACACTCACATACATACATACATACATACATACATATATATATATATCAAAACCTAAAACACTGAAAAGTAGTTTAGGGCCTAGTTCAACAAATCGAAATCTTTTGGTCAACCAAACTAGCACTTAGGTGCAAGTTTGACAGTCAAATTAATACACTGAAAAGGAACGGTAAGCTGAATATCCCTGATTCGATATACCAAATTTCATCGATTTGCTGAACTAGTCATTTTTCTAAAAAACGACCGTCAGTGTTGAAACCAAATCGCTTGGAATAGGAGCCTTGGGCAAAACCATTTCCAAGGCACCATAATTCCTGCAAAAAGACTCGCATCCAAGGCTAATGAGGCTACTTTCATTAGGGACAAATTTTATTAAAATCCACTGGATATAACTCGAGATATAAAAATCGAATGTCGATAAACCCATTCCGAATCACTATAGCTCCATTTATAAAAATCCATCAAAATTCACAAATAATTCCTGAAAAATTTGCTAAACCATCATAATTCTTCTAACCTCGGTTATACTACTCATTCTCATGGATTCCAACTGAATTTGCATCATTCTACATAAATTTGACTAAAAACGGAAAAAGAGAAGTCGAAAGGGAACGTGTACTGGCGATAGATTTCCAACGACCCTTCCTCCACTCCGGCGAGCTCTCCTGGTCCATCTTTGCCTCTGGTGAACTTCCTCTCCACCAGTGACCATCTCATCCTCTCCTTTCTTCACCTCTACCTCCCAGCCTTCTTCCTTTCATTTCTTCTTCCACCTCTCTGCTCCGGCTTCTCCCCTGCTTCCTTTCTTGTCTCTATTTTCTTTTCAACGTCGATCAACAACGCCATGCACATACAGCTACCCTCCTCACGTAGACAATTCTTTATTGAATTTTTTTTGTGAATTTTGTGCTAACACCCTTGGAAAAGGAGGAAATACTTTAAACACCCATAATTCATGAAATAACTTATGAATTGGGGTCTCGATGACACTGTGGCATCATGCATCATTCTATCATCGGTCTCACACACCCACGGGTCACCACACACCAAAGCCAGCAACCTTCGCTAAAAAAAACTTAATCATTAATTAATTATTATTAATAATGATTAAATAGAAAGGTTAAGATTCAAAATGTTACAATTGACGAGCAAGAACACAAAAAATTCTTAGAGTTATTTGCCATCAAAATACAAGAAAGATGGTTAGAAATAGAAAAAATGCACAATACTAGGGATAAAATAGAATTAAATATGCTAGCGTAAATTAGTCTTTTCATTTATTGGGTTAGAAGTTAACTCTAGATTGGTGATTTTATTGCAACGACAAACTAATAGAAGGATATCCATGCCTAACATTAATATTTATAAGGCTAATCAATACGAGCTAATCAAATACAAATAATTAACTATTTTTGAATGATATACGAGCTAATCAATATGTTATTGAGTATCTAAGCAAAAATCCTTTTAAAATAGGGAAAATTAATTTTTTTTATGTAACTTTTTTAAAAGTAAGGTAGTTAACTTTTCAACTTTATTTTTTGACAAGAATTTAAATTAGGTGCCTTCTTTGTCCTTCTCCTCCTATTCTATTTGCAATACCTTCTTTGTCCTTTCCCTTCCACTTATTTACAATAAATTCCACATTCCCTCCTCCTTTATACGTACTTTACCAAGAAAATTGTTAAGTTCTAAATTGACTTCATTACTTATTATGATACTTTAGTAAGAGAATTTTAGTTGTAAATTAACTTTATCACTTACTATCGCACTTTATTAAGAGAAATGGTAAACTCAAAACTGACTTTATCTTGCAATTATTAGACTTACTAGGCTGAAAACATGCACTTTATCAACATGATAGAAATACCTACTTTATCAAGTAATTCTATGATGACTTTATCAGTAATTGTTCCACTTTATCATGTATTAGTGAATTGTAAATTGACTTCATCATTAACTATGGTATCTTACCAAGAGAATTGATAAGTTGTAAATTGATGTCATCACTAACTACTGCACTTTATCAAGATATTAGTAAGTTATAAATTGACGTTATCTTGCAATTACTAGATTTAGAAGGTTGAAAACATGTAGTTTATCAACATGATAAATATATATGCTTTACCAAGTAATTCTTTGATGACTTTGATAGATTTAGTATTACAAAATTGATTAATGAAACATGAGACCTTTTGGATGAATGAAATAAGATATGAGATTGTAATGAAGTTTTAATTACATGTAATATTTAATATGAGAACTCAATCCAAAAAGTTAAAGGAAATGAAAAAAGAGTAAAAGTAGAGTATTGGCTCGAAACCATGTTATTATAGGTCATCTACAACCTCCTTGTGTTGCTCCTTAAAATCCAATTTGTCGAAAGTCCAAAACATCTTCTAAGGGTCTGTTTATGTAAAAAATTTAACAAGAATTACTAAGAATTGGAATTCCAGAGTCAACAGGAATTATTAGGAATTAGAAAGTAAAGAAAACTTATTTCCGGTTAACCAAGTCTTTCTGTTGTTTGTGCTTATTTAGGAAAACAAAGGAAATAACAATATGAGTATTTGTGCTTATTAACTAATTCCAAAGGAAAGTAAACATTGTAAACCTTACAATTAAATTACAAATCAATCAAATATCCAACTTTCTAGCAAAATAAACTAGAATATTAATCAAATAGACTTCATAAATTATAATTATTATTAATCAAACCACTAAAATAAATCAAATAAACCAAAATATTAATCAAATAGACTTCATAAATTACAATTATTATTAATCAAATCACAAAAATAAAACATATAAACTAGAATATAATAACAAATAGACTTCATAAATTACAATTATTATTAATCAAACCACCAAAATAACTTTGTCCTATGCCTAGCATCCCTCCATCATCATCTTCGACACATTCTTCCACTTCCTCTTCTTCTACAACACTCCCATTCCATTGTCAACCTTCCACTTCACTCCCACCAGCCCATCACATGACTCTCCACCACAAGCCATAATGAAGATGAGCTGACCATTTCATTCGGTGCTAGGGGAAGGAGAAAGAGGACCCACCCTTCTTGCCTCAGATGCCATACCCGTTATGATTGTTAGTGAAGCTGGTGTCGTGGTTGTTGTTCTTGTCGTTGGTGGAGGAGGAAGTTAGCTTACCCTGCTAGTGCTAGGAGGCGGTGGTGGATTTGGGAGGTGGGTTTATGGCTTTAACGGTGTTGACCTCTCCACTGGTGACGTGAACGTGCGTCGGTGGGTTGCAGTTGGCAACGGCTACTGTGGATTGCAATGGCAAGGAAGAGGGGGCAAGGGAGGAGCAGAAGGGGAGGAAGAGGAGGTAGAGAAGGAAGATGGTATAGGCACAGGGTAAGGAGGACAGGCCGCACAAAAAAGAGAGGAAAGGAGGGAGACTTGGGGAGGATGGGGCAGGGGTTTAGAAATTCCGTCGAAATTTGATGGGAGAGTGGTAGAAAATGAGAAAGGTTGTGGTTTATATGTTGTAAAGAGAATGAATTTTCTTTGAAATCATTTCAGATTAAGTGTATAAATACCTTTATTTTATATGATCAACAGGAATTGAGATTCTTATCAAATCATTTCTCGTAATTTGTGAGTGTACAAACTCCCCCTATTTGTCGTTCTAATAGTCTTCGTTTACTACTTTTAGTAAAGAACATGGGGTCTCAGTTGCTAGGATGTACATTTAATCACTGTATAAATTTCTTAGTCTCTCTTTAGATGTAGAATAAAAAAAAGTAAGAATAAGTGAAAAGTGGTATTAGTATTCTGATGATATTGTTATTCAGTTTGAAAGTAATTTTCTTTTAAAGGTAAATAAGTATGTATAGAGAGATATTCTAGTTAGAATGAAAAGTGGAATAAGTATGAGAATAAGTGTTGGAATAAGTGGAAAACATGTAAATTATTAATAATCAATTTAATTATTAAGATTTATATCTAATTTAAAATATGTATACATTATATTATATTTATATTAATTTTTAAACAAAAAATAAACACACCGTATACATACATATATGAGAATAACTTAACAGAATAATTTTATTTCATCTTTCCCGTAGAAATAGTTATTCTAAAATAACTAAATCAGAATAGAAATTACTATTCTACTTTTATTCCTTGACTTGTCAAACAGAATTAATATTCTAATTCTACTTTTATTCCGTCCTTATTCTTGCATCTAAATATGGACTAAATCTTCATCTTATATTTCTTTTAATAATGGAAACTTGGGTCTGGCATGCCACGACACGTTTTTCTTCGGACACTTTGACAATGGAATCTGCATTTTTTAACTTTTCTATTCCTTCCGTTGATACATCCATCAATGCAAAATATAGGTTGTTATTCATTTGTCGCATCTAATTGTTGTTTCTTTCGCATTCTTACTGTAGATTCGCCCTTCTTCTTTTGATTTTCTTATCATTTCCCATCGACACATTTTTCAATATGCAAAACTTAGATAACTACTTACTCGTTGCATCTCATTTTTGTTTTTGCATCTGATTTTTGTTTATGTTGGATATTTTCTATAGATGATAAGTATTTGATCGTTTACTGGTAACAGCATCGTATTAGATATGAGTATTATTCTCTTGCCTTTGTCTCTTTTAGTATTCTGTTATTATTTTCATTACATGTTGATGTTTATCTCGTAACATAAGATAATTAAACTCATTGTGTATCATAATTACTCTTGTTGCATATTATTGTTATTTTTGTTGCATATAATAGTCCTTTTGTTTTATTTCACAATAGACTAATTCTTCTTCCATTAAATATCTTGTTCCTTTCAATACATAATATTTTCTAGGTTTTTCAATCTAAACTATTGAGAAATTAGCATGGTCAACTATCAAATAAGTATGACTACTGCCAAATGGTGCATTTTATTTGGCGTTTGAGTTAGTGTTTTTATTCCACTATCGTTTAGTAAAAGTAGTCTTTAAGATAATACCATTAAATTGGACACATGCGATGCATGTATCAATTATGCATATTTAACAATAAGATTGTAAAATATAAACTTTGAAATATTATTTTCTATTTTTATTTGTAATTTTTACAAATACATTTTCAAATGTAATATGAAAATATAAGACTATGTTTGTACTTGACATCAATTTATTTTTTTGAAATAAGCTTTTGTAAAGATTATAAAACTAAATGTCCAAAAGTTAAAGGTTCCAAAATATTTTTTTAATATTAACATTACCAGCCCATATATTTAATAGTTTTTTAAATATATTTATTCTAAGAAATATTAAAGAATCCAATGTAATATGAATTAGGATTTACCTGAAGAAGTCATATGATTTATTAGGAGAGAGTTAAAAAGTAGTAACATATTATGGATACAAGGAGTTTTATTGCTTTACATTTCTAAAAAGAATATATTCTCAATCAAATTATAGTTTAAAATAGACAAACATATTTCTATAGACATTAATAAAATTCCACTATCAGTTTTTATTGTTTTTAAAATTATTCATTAGAAAGTAACTATAAGATCATTTATTTAGAAAAAAACAAGAATAAATGGTGATAAATGAAACTTTAAATTAAAGAAATATTTAACTTTATGAACATGAGATGTGGTAATAAATATCATATCATATATAATTTTTTGTAAAAGAAAATGAAAGGACATTGTGTTACATTGGACTTTAATTTGGTGTGCTACACGCCACTTCTGGTATGCTTTCATCTCTTATTCCTTTTTGCTAAAAGGAGTATAGACAATAGACTAAAAAATTATTTTACATAATTTAAAATAAAAAACTAAATAATAATAGTGATGTAAAAAAAAGTGCAAAATAAAGAATGAATCTAAATAATATAGGGATGAAGAAAAATATAGGTAACTTTTCATAGAATGTCAAATGTTTAATATTTTAGGCAATATCTAATGTTATATGCATAAGTTATGGTAATAAATAACATATTATATATAAATCTTTGTAAGAGAAGACGAAAAAACATTATACCACATTAGATGTTAATTTAGTGTACCACATGCTATACTTCTATAATGCCTTCAACTCCTTTTTGTCTTTTTTTTTTAAAGAAATAGATACTAGACTAAAAACATATTTTACATAATTAAAAAAAATAATATTAATAGTGATATAAAATAAGAGTGAAGAAAATTCTAAATAATATATGGATAAAGAAAATTAGAGGTGCTTTTTAATGGAATGTTAAATGTTCAATACTTTAGGTCATTAATTTACATTTATATTTTTCTCCTATAATTTGTGTATGAATGTAATTAGTTGCATTAAACTTAAAGGTCCTCCATATGTTATGTGACAATTAAGCAATCATAAGTCTTATGGCATGTTATCTTTTATATAAAGGGAGATTACCATATGTCATATACTCAATATACCCTCAAGCTAAGTGACACTTACTCAAGATTGTAGAGTATATAACAACAAGTCAAATGACACTTTCTTAAGACATTAAAATATAAAATTGTTGCTTTTTAAAGTGGTATAGATATAGATATTAGATCCTCTAGCTTCTTATTCTTGATATGTCCATAAATCTAACTTCATTTTTCAAAGTGTAAAAAATAAAAGAGTAATTTTCTAAATAGTATCTTTAACTATACCTATTTTTTTACTTCAGTACCCTCAACTATAAAATCAATCACTCCAGTATCCTCAACTATTACTATTAGTCAATTTAATCATTTTATTAGGAAACGTTTAGTGAAAAAAAATAAAAGAACAAAAATGCCTCCAATGTTTAGTGACTAAAATACGTAGGAACCATAGCAATTGCTTTAGTCAGCTGTTTTTACCTGAGCTAAGATCTACTTCACAACAAACTGCTTACCAATGGTAGGGCAATCAAGCTTGGCATTCTCATTATCATCCCTCACAACTCAATACAACATCTGCTTCGACTCGTCGTCAACCACCAACATCTTCCTCCTAATAAACCTCTTCATAGAAAAGAATGTGTCCTTGCAGTTCACAACCGCCTACCTCTTGACAATCTGCCCAACTAGCCCATACCCGCTCTTCATGTATGCCACCACCGATGGTGGCGTCAGCTGCCTCTCCACGTTGGTGATGATAGTTGGCTTTCCACCCTCCATCACTGCGATGGTTGAATTTGTTGTTCCTAAGTCGATCCCTAACACCTTCTCTACCACCACCTACACTAGCCCACCTACATTGGCCCATGGTAGTGCCCTCTCCTACACACCATTAATGCTACATCGTTGATGGCAGTGTGAAGTCTCTAGGTCGAGCCGAAGAAGAGGGAATTGTAGGAGAAAACTTTTTTGTAGGAGGGGAAGGAGGCAATGGCAGTGGTGGGGGAGGAGCCGAGGGTGTGGACTTGGGAGACAGCAGCCATGGCGGAAGAAGGAAGGAGAACTAGGGTTTGAAGTAAGACCCCAATGTAGGAGTTATGGAGTGGAGATGATTGGAAGAGATAAGGAATTGGAGTGAAGCGGAAGGAGTTCCGACAATAGCCTAGGGAAGTTCGTTTTACAAGAGTGGTTTCTACATAACAGACAGGTGGTTTTTGAGAAACCAACCATCATCGCACTATTGGATCTCAGTCCAAGACATCATCACCACTCAATCCTCCACATCGCTGCTTAGTCCTCCAAGGTTGCCGCTTAGTCCTCTAGTATCACACACTCTTGTGGAGAAAGACGAGGAAGAATGAAGAAGAAAGTGATTCGTAAAGAGGAAATAAAATAGAACGACATAATTGACCTTTTGTGTAAAAATTTAATAGAGTTATCAAGCCTATTGTAAATTGAAACATAATACAAGTTAAGGTATTAGAGTAACTAGTTTTATAGTTGAGGATACAGGAGTGAAAAATAGGAATAATTGAGGGTATTATTAAGAAATTTACTCAAAATTAAATATTAAAGATCTTACAACCACCTAATTGTGTGACGTCCATGACTTGAAAATTAATTTTTGTATTTTGATATAAATATACATCATTTGCTATTTATAATATGAAAAGTTGAAGGATTCACATTATCACATCACCATTTGAACAAATAATTCATTAAGATTGCCAATAAGAACATAGTTTGGTGGTTTGAAGTAAGGAGATGAGACTTGGGATCCATTTGCTTGGTCATTTGATTATTTGGAGACTACAATTTGAATAGTACATTTTCAATACAATCTTCACATGTAGACTAACATAAAAAAAATTAATTAATAGAGAAGAGAAAAAAAACTGAGTTTAGTTGATGGAATTTGTCGATTATGAATGGCCTGTCAGAGCTTATCAGAACTTGTTTGATTGTTTTAGGGCCCTAAGATTCCTCGTGTCCAAAGATCAAACCTTCCGTCCCCAAAGTCTTTTTTTTGGTAATCAGTAGTTAGTTTTTCTTTCTATTACTTTAATAAATGTACAATCACAGTATTGCAAAGTATAATGTCTAACAAAATATTACAAAAATGGTACGCCGTCACTCTATAGGTGAAAAACAGCCAAAAGTATCAAGATGTAAGTTTTGAAGTGAAAAAATAAATCAACACAGAACATAGCCAGTGAGATGCAAAATCAATTAACCAAAGGTTAATCATGGCCTGGAATAGCTGGAGTGCCAAGGTCCATCTCACTTTAAGGAGCCAAAGCCTGCTCCCCCTCTCTGCTCTGTTGGAATGCAGATATTACCATTAAATTCTCACTCTTTTCAAAACCTGTAGCCAAAGAGTCTATCCAACAATGAAACAATGCAAAAATATCATTGGTAATCATAAAAAGATTCCTGTGTAAACTCCTGAATATTCTATTGTTTCTCTCTTGCCAAACAGTCCATAGAACAACTAGAATGAAACTGTGAGTACCAGATAAAGTGACATCAAATTTAAATGCAGGTGGAATGGCAAGTATATCTTCAATAGAATTAAAAGCTGGGTATATACATCCACTAGAGAATGAGTGCCAAATAGACTGCACAAAAGGGCATGTTAAAAACAGATGCTTTACTGATTCAAAAGAGGAGCAGCAAAAAATGCATGCATCATTGCCCTGCCATCCCTTCTTGATTAAATTTTCTTTTGTAAGAATTCTATTGCATAGCACTAACCTGGTAAAGAGTTTAATTTTCAATGACACCCAACAATCTCAGATTTCATGCAAATATTTGAAGCGAAGCCCACCATCATTTAACAAATCGTAGCATGTTTTGACAGTGAAAGATTTGTTGGTGGGTAGACAAATCATAATATCGTGTGCATTTGTAATGCAAATACTGCTAAGTATGGAGGACCAAGTATTTATCTGTACATTGACTGACTCAGAATTCTCCAATGATAGAGTATCAGTGAATAAAGCATTGGGATCAGCAGTGTTTGCTTCTAAAATTTTGAATACAGAGGCCTTTTTAAGTTTGGCTAAGTGATATAAATCTAACAAACTATTTTTTAATTTTTCACCATTTTACCATTTGTTTTCCCAAAATATAGTATTTCTACCATTTTGAACCTAGAAAACAGAGAATCCATTAATGATATCAAAGCATTTTTTAAGTTTCAGCCGTAATGGTGATGCTCTCCTATTAGATAAATTTAAAATGGCCCCAAAGCCATTCCTAGCTCAGCTCTTAGCAATTACAACCTCTTTCCATTTGAGTGAATAGGCATTGGAGAATAATTGCCAAAGCAACTTACATTTCAAAGCCAAGTTAAAATTGACTAAATTAATGATACCCCAACCTTGTTGCTCTTTAGATCTACAAATAGCTTTCCATTTCACCAAATGGCGAACATTATTGGAAGGAGCTGCATTCCAGAGGAATCGACATCTTAGTTTATCTATTGCTTTGACAATACTGGTGGGAAGATGTAAAACCAAAAGATAATAGGTGGGAATGGCAGATAAGACAGAGTTGACCAAAGTAAGCCATCCCCCAAGAGAAAGGTATTTTACTTTCCAATTAGATAATTTCTTGGTGATTTTCTCAATTACTGGGGACCAATCCTGATAGTTAGACTTCCTATAATGTAATGGCAAGCCTAGGTACTTGATGGGCAATTGGTCTATACTACATCCCAGAATTTGAGAAGCCCTTTCAATGAAATCTGCTGAGACACCCAAGCTAGTGATTGATGATTTATTAAAATTTATTTTGAGCCCAGAATAGGATTGAAAACAGCAGAGAATTCTCTTGACATTCACCAAAACCTCTTCCCTGGCTGACAGAAAAAGGATCGTGTCATCAGCATATTGGATATTCAATATATTAGGGCCTCCATTAGGTAGCTGAATACCAGATACTAAATTGCTATCAGTTGCAAGTGAAAGCATCCGATTTAACACATGTGTGACCACTATAAACAAGAATGGAGACAAGGGGTCACCTTGTCTGAGCACATTGGAAGCCTGAAAGTACCTCCTTGGGGAACCATTGACTAAAATAATTATCAGCCTTTGGCGGAAGAGAGGTTTCTACAGTATAAAAAATTATTGATAACAACACATTGAGATTCGTGAATTAATATTTTTCTTTATTTATATCCCTCGTTCTGTGGCTACCATGCATTCCAAATTGTGTGTCTCTGTTTTTGTTATCTTCACTAATAAAATTAATGAAGTCAATCACCTACACTAAATTTGCTTTTCTATTTCTGCTATCTGAAGCAAAAAAAATATTGACGTCCTGGTGCCTTCCGCTACGCTGAAACGAAATTATATGGTGATGCATCAAAAAGTGAGCTTAAATTTTTAAAATACAATTGCTGCCATTGATTGGAATCGGAATCTCTCTATAAATAAACTCGTTTATGATAGTAGGTTCTAAATCAAACGTACCATACAAGCCATGCATGCTGTGCCAACTGCCACATATTTCTTTTTTTTTTTGTTATAAGTTGAGATAGGCATATATTTCTTCGGCTTAATTGCCAGTTAAGAAATACAAAGTTCAGAAAGTATTACACCACTATGGGCACAATGGCCACCAAAAGAAATCGACCTGAGGCGTAATCAGATCCTCAGTCAAAAATGATACGGATAATCAGAGTATAAGTTCCAAAATCAGGAAACAGAAGGATCTGCTTCAGCTGTTCAAAGGGACGAAGTATCCTGGGCAGCCTCTCCTGAAGTTGCCAGAGTAGGA
>JAMKQA010248563.1:0-18634 GCA_024699735.1 Posidonia australis
ATTCCTTCAACTTTTAGCTGACAAAGCCAGGAGATTTCTTAGGAAAGGTTGAAAGACAATTAGTCTGTGAATCCAAAGAGCATTTGAAGGACCATGTACGTGATGTGCCAAATCCATGCCCTTGTTTTGGCCTGCAAGGCTGAAAACCAACAAAAAACAAAGGAAACGGTAAAGTCTAATTAAAAACAATAGAAAAAGATACACTTATATTTTAATGATAACATTATAATGCAAAAGGCTCATCGCTGGTGCACTTCGTCTTGTGAAATGATATCTTAGGGTCAATTCCATTTTAAATCAAACTAATGAAATTTAATAAAAAAAACAGACAAACCAACAGCCGAAGTTATCAATAAAGTTATCAAATCAGACTTCGAGTGCGGGAGTGCGGCCGTGTGGGAGTGCAGTCTGCCGTCGCGAGGAGAGGATCGGGGGACGTCGGACGTCGGGACGGAGCCACGGGGGTGTTGGCTGTGCCTGCGCTGCTACGGGCTGCGGGAGCGGGAGTGCGGCCGTGCGGGAGTGCAGTCTACCGTCTACGGGTAAATGTTAGGTTAAAAACTTAAAATGTTTATATATATTTATATTTTATGTTAAAATGTTAGGATTTAGGTAAATTTACTTAATTACCTTCAGGTTAATGGGTTAACGGGTACCCGTAGTATGCTACCCTGACCCTGACCCTGACCCTGACCCACTAAATTTATGGGTTAGTGGGTGATGGGTTAACGGGTCTACGGATATACAAAAGTTCTACCCTAATCCGTTCTTAACGGGTCGGATTAACTCGGATTAACAGGTCGGGTTAACTCGGGTTAATATGAGTTAAAAGCCCTACTTGTGAGTATAAAAGCATCAAAAATGTTGTTGATAAGGAGGTAATATGAGTTAATATGAGTTATGGGAGGCAACACATCCTTGGGGAGGCACCACGTCCTCGTCTAAGGAGGTCTCAGCTTGATCTACTTCGCAATCTTCTTGTGTTCAATGTTGATTTGTGCGTCCGAGTATCTCCGATCGAATCCTTTGACTCTCTTCTTTCTTTAGCAGCAAGAGCAACGTCTCTCAATTATTGGATCCCCATCTAGCTCATCCAAGCAACATTTAACTTTTATGTTTTGGTGAAGTCACAATGATAGACACAAACACCATAATCTTGCACATGGGATGGATTGTGGGTTTATTGTTGCACTTTACAAGAGAAGAATTAGGAGGAAAGAACAAGAATAGGGTGGGTTGGAAGCTTACGACTTAAGGCGGGGTAATTTACTATCATTTTCTTTTACGAAATATTGAATTTTTATTCTAGTTATATTGAACAAGACTCTGAGTGCATATTTGAATCTTAGTTTGTTAACTATCTATTTGTTAAATCAACACAAACTCCCATTACGAGTTTTGATCCAATCTTGTTTATGAAATATATTTATAAAAAGTAAAATATATCTTACATCAAATACACATAAATATATAAACTTTCAAATTTATAATAAAATAATCCTTAATAAATATAATCTTTTAGATCGTCTGAGTTTGTTAATTTCTTAATTTGATAAAAAAGACAACAACAAAGAGTAAGCTCAGAAGCCTAGTAAGCATTATTTAATGAATATTTAAATTTATAGCTATAAAAAGGACAATCAATGAACTGAAACTTTGATTAGAATGTGTCCCTACTTTTCCGTATTTTTAATCTTTAGTCATTACAACTTGGACACCTTCTATACTAGATGGCTCCATAATGACATTAGGTAATCCTTTCTTCTTTGGCGACTATACGATTATAGTCAAATAGCCTTTTCTTAAGTAGTACTTTTCTAAGAAGTCCTGTCTTAAACTTAAAGTTTGACGTTATTAATATTCTAATCTCAATCACTTCATAACTTGATAGATTCTTTTCAGATATGAATGAATGGAATTGGATATGAAAATTAAAATCATGAATAATATTTACCTCAATCATTCATAATTTCATCATAAACTCAATCATGTATACTGTCTACTAAACATCAATATAGAAAATCCATATTTTCCACACCAATAACTTGTTTTCTAGAAATGTCTAATAGAGATAAAGTTGTAGAATATCGCATTATTTTTACCATGCATACAAAATCATAAAATTTCAAATTACATACTGAAAGTTATTATAGAAATAATACTTATGACGTAGACAGGATAAAATTTTATTTCATGGCTAAACTTTCATTGTTATCAATATCAATCATAAAATTTCTTCTCTTTCTGATTCTTTATCCCTCTTTGTTTTCAATATTTAGGGTTTGTACTTGAAAATCTAAAACTTTTAATTCATATATATAGAGAGGGGATGATGTCTAATTTTAATATACTACGAGTGTACAACATACTATGTAGTACGTATGCAGGTACAGATCGATTTCATAGAGAATAGAGTAATATAGCAAAGATTACTTGTCAGTTAATGATGGATGAAGAAGATGAATTAAAGATATTGGATTAGAGTGATTATTTAAGACTTGATTGATATTAAACACTTAAAGAAAATTCAAAAGAAAAGAGAAATAGGGTTTTCAAATCCATTCATGTAATTACAAGAAGCATGATTAAATCACCTCTCTATCTCTCTTCTTGGTCTAATAGTTTAACTCAATGACTTTTATCCTAATAAATATAATCTATATGTAATGTACCATAGAATATCAAATACTAGATAAAAATACATAAATTAAACTCAATCCAATGATACACATTAAATCTAAGATTATACACATGATTTCCAATTATTCTTCCTTGAGTATAGACTAAAAATATGCAATTAATATTAGTTTATTAAAATTTATCGATATAACAGAGATTCATGTAATATACATTTAGCTTAAGTAATCATGACAATAAAACATAAGAAGACGAAGAGAGATTTAATCAAAACATTTGAAACTTACATGAACTTTATTTAAACCTTAAATCTAGAATTTAGTTGCACATGGAAATGATAGACAATAAAGACTTAAAGATATAAATTGAAATAAAAGGCATAATTGAAGAAAAAAATGAAGTTGTATTGATAGAACTTGAGATTACAACAAGAAGAACATGTTGAGATGTATGCCTTGACTTATCCTTATTTGGCAAGACACACTACAAGAAAAAGGGCTTTAGCCACCAATTTTAGCCATGGACAATAAATCTGTAGCTAATTGATATGTTTAGCCACGGAATAGCTACGAGAATAGTCACAGATACATATGTTTTAGACAATAAAAAAAATATTTTTTAGCCACGGTTATATACCATGGCTAAACATGAAAAATCCGTGGTTAAAATTTTTATAGCAAAGAAAACTTATTTTTACCACAGATTAGCCACAGAATTAGGCCGTAGCTAAGCATAAACCGTTACAAATTTAGCCACCGAAATTTCTCCCTCCTACCGTTTCCAAAAAATTTCTCCCTCTGTTTCCAATGAAAACGAAACTTTCCCAAAACCCTTTGCCGAAAACCCTCTCCCAAAACTTTCCCATTCTCTTCACGCAAAATCCGTCTCCTCCTCCTCCATTCTCCCTCCACTGGCGGAAGCTACTCCTCCACCAGTTACTCGTCTTCTTCGGTTCTCCCTCCACCATTCTTCGGTTCACTAGTTACGACCGCATCCTCCTCCAGAACGCATCCTTCTCCGGTTCTCTCAAGAAGCAACACCTGCTCGGATGATCGTCGCACTTCTACTAAGGAGTTGAAGAAGCAACACCTGCACACGAGGTTCTAGAGGGATTTCTAGGGTTTCTTTGAAACAGAAGCTTCGACTGCTTTGCATAGGTGAGGTTTCTATGTTTTTTTTCTTTTTTGTCGAGTTTGCAATATTCTAGAAGTTTGAGTTGAAGCATGGTGATTCTTTGAAATCCCACTCCACACTAAACAGCCAAAAGCCAGGTAACAGGGAATATCACGTGAAAATGAATCCATACCTCTTATTGTCTCAAAAGACCATCTATCATTTTGACAGGAAACCATTTGTTAGTGACAATCTAACAAGTCCATGATGTAGAAGGAATAATACAACTGTGACCGTGCCCACGGCCCAGGGGATGATCCGACGGGGGGGTCGCGCTAGAGGAGGAGGAGGCCACAACCATGCCAAGATGGCGAGGGCACGAGACGGGACGAGAGGGAGAGAAATGGAGTCGCCACCTGATCTTTTAAGGGAAAGACGAGGAAAACCAGAAACGAATCACTAAAAGTGAATGAATGAGACGCAAATGTGAAGGCCAGATGTCTACTAACCAGAGGATGGGTAAGGATTCCTATTACGCACGGGGAAGGTGTTAGACACCCTCGGACGGCCGAGGAACTCAGTCTTTCTAGTCTAATTCACTTGCTTGAGGCTGAATGAATGTTTGTTATGCCTATATTGTGTTCTAATCATGCTGATGTGAGTGCCAAGATAATACTGGATGGATGTGAAAGACGATGTGCAAAAATTGCGAAGAAATCCACATGAATTGACAAAATCGCAGAAAATCACATGACATGACGATGTTCTTGTAAAGAACGCCTCCGAAAACCATGTTGATGTCAAAAAGATAAAAAGTCGAGTCAACCCAGGATTTCGAAATCATGGAAAAGTCGTGAAAATCAAAAAGGGGAAAAATAATCCGTGATGGGGTTAAATGTAGGCCCTCAGGCCTGTTAATGTACGCCCTGGGGCAATGAAATCCAAATCAAATCAAAAAAAAAAATGAAAACATGGAATAAAGATAGTCAAATCGAATATCAAATGAAGGAACTTGAAAACAGACAGAAGAAAAACCACGGAAGAATGCATGAAATGTAAACTTATCCAAAAAGGAGGGACTAAAGTGCAAATACAGTAAAACAATGCAAAAATGCATGGAAATGTACCTAAATGGGTAAAATTCACTAAGGAATGTTGTAGACAAAGGTTATGCGTGACTTGGTGCAATAACAGACACACATGTGCATGAATTGATGGCACAGGAGCAATTTGGTCATTTCAGTGGTCAAAAGTGATAAATGTATGCATGGCCTAAGTTATGTCAAAATGTATGCCAAATGTCTAGAAGATGTTATTTGCAAGAAACATGGGAGAGAAAATCAACAAAATGATGTAAATAATAATAAAGGACAAACATAAGGGCCAAAATGCAAAATTCACAAAAGGTGTGAGAATCTGGATGAAAAAACATGTTCACGACCCCTATTCTAACATGCAAATGATGGGTCCAATGTCAATGTGGCACGGGGATGTAAAAGTTGCATTTGGATAATTTCCTAAAAATTCATGGTCTGAAGTACAAAATTCACACATAAGTGCAAATGTGACTAAAATGTAAGGCTAAGGATCAAATCTCAATGAAAACATGATTTTTGAATAGAATCGGTGATTAAATGCAAAACATGAGATGAAATGTGTGAAAAATATTCCAAGATATGCAAGAAAACATTTAAAACCTTAAATAATGAATTTGAAATTAATCTAAGGGTCAAAATGTAAACTATATGTTCAGGAATGATTTAATGTGAATCCAGGGACTTTTATGCAAAATTTCTGGACCTGAATGTGATAAAAATTAGGATTTTAAGTTGGTCAGTGCAATTATGAAGTTTCCTGAGGTCTAGGATGCAAAATACACATGAAAAACTCATTTTTTTAAGTTCTAGGGGCTTAATGCAAAAGATCAGGACCAAACTGTAACGAAAATTCCATTTTAATAACAGTTAGTGTGATTTTTTAAATATTTAGGTCTCAGACGGCAAATTTCCTAGAGAAAAATCATTTTAAAGATTTTAGGGGCTAAATGCAAATGTTCAGGACTTAAATGTGATAAAAACTCAATTTTAATGATGATCAGTTTAATTTTTAGCATCTTCAGGGTTTAGAATGCCAATTTCATATAGAAAACCTTTTTTTTAAAAGCCACAATGGACAAATGAAAATATTCTGGACCTAAATGTAATGAAATCAAGTTCCAAGGACCTAGATGTGATAAAAAAATGCATTAATATGTTATGAATAAAAAACAAAACTCAAAGGGGCCGCATGCAAAATCCACAGAGAAAATAAAAGAATAAAAAGTATTTTAAAACAATAGGGGCTGAAATGTAAATGTCTGGACCCATATGCAATAAAAAAGGATCTAAATATAATAAAATAAGGGTTTAAAATTAATAAACTTAAACTAAAGGGGCTTGGCTCAAAAAATGCCTATTCGAAGATCGCCGGAGGATCACCGGCGTTCTCTCTCAGGCGAGGCTCCGACGGCGATTTAGCGGCTGAAGGGGGACCGTGACGGCTGGGAAAGCTCCAGAGGGCCACGACGATCATCCTCGGGAGGTTGGGCAAGGCTGGGGAGGCCTGAGGCCTCCCCCCCACCTAGCGCTCTGATGAAGGGCTCTGAACGGCGACGGAGAAGACGACGGCGCGACGCGGCGGTGCTTCGGAGGTTGGAACGGGACGTAGAATGAGGGGAAAGCTCCGAGAAGCCACGACGAGGCTTCGGAGGGCAGCGACGAGCTCTAAGGTGGTCTGGAGCGCCCCTCCCACCTTGACTTCGGTGACGACGGCAGCGGCGAGTCGTCGGGTGGCTGTGGAGGTCTAGGCAAGGGCGTGGCAGCATGGGGGCATTCCTGGGAGGTGCGCGGAGGTTTCTAGGTCATTGGTGCGGAGTGAGGTGGCTTGGTGCACTCAAGAGCATCTTTGACGGCAAACGGCGGCTGGCTGCGACGATGGCGACGGGGCTGGCTAAGTGTCGGCGAGGCTTCTCTAGAGCGGAGGGAGACCAGAGGAGGAGGAAGAAGAGGGGGAAAGGAAGGAGAGGCCTGCAAGGCGCCCCGCCTGAGGTTAGGAGGCTCGGAGCCTCGCTGGTAGGGTGAACCCACTACCGGAGGGTGGGCCGACGGCACGTGAGGAGCGTTGCTCCGCCGTGGCGCGTTCCAGGGGCCTAGAGGATTCTAAGAGGCATGCTCTGAAATGAAACAGAGGAAGAGGAGGAGTACTTGGTGGTGTGTCACTCCCCGGTGGCTCGACGGTGGCGCTCTGGATTCTCCGGCGACACTCTGGTTGAAGGCTTCTGGGTTGAAGAAAAGAAGATGGAGGAGGTGCTCTGGATATGATGGTAATGGCTGGATGATCTGGGGCTCGAATGAGGGTGCTCTCAGGTTCTCTCCTTTCTCCGGCGATCTCTCTTTTTCTCCTCTCCACTCTCTTCCATTCTGTCCAGATCTCCTCCCCTTCCATCCATCTCCTTTTCTTTGATGGTTTTTCCAGGCTTTTAAGAGGAATGAAAGAAGATGTGATCATGGGTGATGGTGGTTGGGCAATCGTGGGAAATGGAGGGAACGAAAGGCCAGGTGGAGGGAGGAAGAAGAAGGCACTATTCCTTTATTTTTCTAAATTCCTAAGTTTTCAATTAAAATGGTTTGGCCTTAACGAGCTTGGTTTTGTGGGCTTTTGGTTTTTTCTTTTTTTCTTTTGTTTTTTTGTTTTGGTTTTGATTTTCGTTTTTAGGGTTTTGGTTTAGTATTTTGGTTTTGTTTTAAGTTTTTGATTTTGATTAATTGTTTTAGTGATTTTAATTAAATTTTGATCATGTGATTTTCAAGTTTAATTGTTAGGTTTTTTAGGAGTTTGAATTTAATTATGAGATTTTAAGTTAGTTTCTTTTGGGAATAATTAAATAATTTAGGGTTTTTAGGTTTTAATCATTTTAGGTTTCTGTGACTTAATTAATTAGTTTTAAATTAGGATTTTCAAGATTTTAATTATTTTAGAGGTTTTTAGGTTTTTTAGATTTTAATTAGAGTTTTTAGTTTAAATTAAGGTTTTGGGTTTTAATTAAAGTTTTTGGGTTTTAATTAGGATTTTTTAACTTAATTAAATGACTTTAGGGTTTTTTGAGTTTAATTTAGGTTTTCCTTGAAATTGAATAGATTAAAGTGGTTTAAAAATGGATTTTATTTGGTTTTGACTTTAATTAGGGTTTTCACTTGATTAATTTGGATTTTAAATATTTTTAAGTGGATTTTGCTTGATTTTGATTTTAATTAGGGTTTTCACTTGAGTAATTTGGATTTTAAGTGAATTTTGCTTGATTTTGATTTTAATTAGGGTTTTCAATTGATTTTTGGATTTCAAGTGTTTTAGGTGAATTTTGTTAATTTGGTTTTTAATTAGGGTTTTAATTAATTAATTAGAATTTTAAGTGGATTTAGGTGAATTTTGTTTATTTTGGTTTTAATCTAGTGGTTTTTGCTTAGATTAATTTAGAGTGGGCTTATGTGGGCCTAGTGAGTTTGTGTGGGCCTAGAGTGGGCCTAGTGAGCTTGAGTGGGTCTAGTGGGCTTGTGTGGGCCTAGTGTGGGTCTAGTGGGCTTGTGTGGGTCTAATGGGCTTGTGTGGGCCTAGTGTGGGTCTAGTGGGCTTGTGTGGGTCTAATGGGCTTGTGTGGGCCTAATGGGCTTATGTGGGCCTAAGTGGGCTTAGGGTTCAATGGAGTTAGGGTTTAGGAGTGATGGTTGCGACCAGAGCATCTTCCAGAGGAGCCTGCCTCCAAGTGACTGCAAAATCGGAGTGTCTACAGATGCCCCTCCCTGAGCGAGGTCGAGGGATGGATGGAACCGAGACTGATGCTCAGGGTTGACAAGACACCCCGCTTGAGTTTGCGGGAGAGTAGTATTTACTGTAAGGCCATGAACCACTTATTCGGTGGATACACTGAAAGTCATGATTCAGGGCCATGCATGATGCTGATGCAAAGGGTTGACCCTGATGTCTAGATGATGCATGAAGGTGATGCTAGTGACGAGCAGGTAACCTGCCAGCTCACGTAGGGGAGCGTGAGGCATTTCCAGACTCGTACCAAGGGATGCCAAGACAGTCGGGCTCGTTGCACGACAGGAGAACCTGGCAAATGATAGACCTTTCGGCCTAAAGGGATGCACGGGAAGACATCAGACTCGCCAACTGAAGAAAGACTGATGACGGATGTCAACTGGATAGTTTGGGGGGGGTATTAGCCCGCTCCAGACGAGATGACGGTTGTCAATCAGATAGTTCAGGGTATCAGCCTGCTCCAAACGAGATGACGGTCGTCACCCAGATAGTTTGGGGTATCAGCCCGAGGTAACGAGGGAGAGATAGTTTGCTTTGATTCCATCCATTCAGAGAAGAATTCAAAAACAAAGAGAGGCACCGAGATTCGGTTGGGATGGGACCAAGGCAAAATGGAAGAGACAAGGTAAAACCAAACCGCTATCGGTGCGCAAACAAGCGATTGGGAGCTGAAATAATAGAACTGATGTCACCGTCGATGCAGAGACAGAGGCAAAGAACTGCAAAGAGTGATCCGAGTCACTGCAGGTGTACAAACAGCAGCTGGGAACCGCCAAGAGTGAACCGAGTCGTTGCCGGTGTACAGGCAGCGGCTAGGAACCGCCAAGTGTGAACTGAGTCGCTACCGATGTACAAGCAGCAGCTGGGAATCGCCAAGTGTGAACTGAGTCGCTGCCATTGTATAGGCAGCAATTGGGATTCGCCAAGAGGGAACCGAGTCGTTGTCGGTGTACAGGCAACGGCTGGGAACTGCTAAGTGCGAACTGAGTCACTGCCGATGTACAGGCAGCGGCTGGGAACTGCCAAAAGTGAACCGAGTCGCTGCTGGTGTACACGCAGCGGCTGAGAACCGCCAAGTGTGAACCGAGTCGCAGCCGATGTACAGGCAGCGACTGGGAACCATCAAGTGTGAACTGAGTCCTTGTAGGTGTACAGGCAGCGGCTGGGAACCGCCAATTGTGAACTGAGTCGCTGCCGGTGTACAGGCAGGGCTGGGAACCGCCGAGAGTGAATCAAGTCGCTGCTGGTGTATAGGCAGCGGCTGGGAACCGCCAAGTGTGAACTGAGTCACAACCGGTGTACAGGCAGCGGCTGGGAACCGCCAAGTGTGAACCGAGTCACTATTAGTGTACAGGCTGCTGCTGGAAACCGCCAATAGTGAACTGAGTCATTGCCGATGTACAGGTAGCGGCTGGAAATTGCCAAGAGTGAACCGAGTCGCTGCCGGTGTACAGGCAGCGACTGGGAACCACCAAGAGTGAACCGAGTCACTCCCGGTGTACAGGCAGCGGCTGAGAACCGCCAAGTGTGAACTGAGTCACTGCCGGTGTACAGGCAATGGATGGGAACCTCCAAGAGTCAAAAGGTGAACAAGTCGACTGCGAGGCAGTCTGTGACAGTTCAGAAGGAGGATAAATGAACACATCATCCGAAAAGCAGTCGGTGATGATTCGGAAATCTGAAAAGCGAACACGTCGACTGAGAGGTAGTCGGTGACGGTTCAGAGGGAGGATAAACGAACACATCATCCGAGAAGCAGACGGTGATGGTTCGGAAATCCGAAAAGTGAACACGCCAAACCGAGAAGCTGTCAGCGACGATTCAAATGGAGGACAACCGAACACATCATTGGAGAAGCAGTCGGTGATGGTTCGAAAATCCGAAAAGCGAACACGTCGACCGAGAGGCAGTCAGTGACTGTTCAGAGGGAGGATAAACGAACACATTACCCGAGAAGTAGTCAGTGATGGTTCGGAAATCCGAAAAGTGAACATGCCAAACTGAGAAGCTATCGGCGACGGTTCAAAGGGAGGACAATCGGACACATCATCCGAGAAGCAGTCGGTAATGGTTCGAAAATTCGAAAAGCGAACACGTCGACCGAGAGGCAGTCGGTGACGGTTCATAGGGAGGACAACCGAACACATCATTCGAGAAGCAGGCGGTGATGGTTTGGAAATTCGAAAAGCGCACACGTCGACCGAGCGGCAGTCGGTGAATGTTCAGAGGGAGGACAACCGAACACATCATCCGAGAAGCAGGAGGTGATGGTTTGGAAATCCGAAAAACGAACACGTCTATCGAGAGGCAGTCGGTGACGGTTCAGAAGGAGGATAAACGAACACATCATCCGAGAAATAGTCGATGATGGTTCGGAAATCCGAAAAGTGAACACGTCGACCGAGAGACAGTCGGTGACGGTTCAAGGGGAGGACAACTGAACACATCATCCGAGAAGCAGTCGGTGATGGTTCAGAAATTCGAAAAGCGAACACATCGACCGAGAGGCAGGCGGTGACGGTTCAGAGGGAGGACAACCGAACACATCATTCAAGAAGCAGGCAGTGATGGTTCAGAAATCCGAAAAGCGAACACATCAACCGAGTGGCAGTCGATGACGGTTCGGAGGGAGGACAACCGAACACATCTTCTGAGAAGTAGGCGGTGATGGTTTGGAAATCCGAAAAGCGAACATGTCGACCAAGAGGCAGTCGGTGACGGTTCAGAAGGAGGATAAACGAATACATCATCTGAGATGCAGTCGGTGATGGTTCGGAAATCCGAAAAGCGAACACATCGACCGAGAGGAAGTCAGTGACGGTTCAGAGGGAGGATAAATGAACACATCATCTGAGAAGCAGTCGGTGATGGTTCAGAAATCTGAAAAGTGAACACGCCAAACCGTGAAGCTGTCGACGACGGTTCAAAGGGAGGACAACCAAACACATCATCCGAGAAGTAGTCGATGATGGTTCGGAAATCTCAAAAGCGAACACGTCGACCGAGAGACAGTCGGTGACGGTTCAGAGGGATGACAACCGAACACATCATCGGAGAAGCAGGAAGTGGTGGTTCAGAAAACCGAAAAGCGAACAAGTCGACCAAGAGGCAGTCGGTGACGGTTCTGAAGGAGGATAAATGAACACATCATCCGAGAAGCAGTTGGTGATGGTTTGGAAATCCGAAAAGCGAACACGTCGACCGAGAGGCAGTCAATGACGGTTCGGAGGGAGGACAACTGAACACATCATCCGAGAAGCAGTCGGTGGTGGTTTGGAAATCCGAAAAGTGAACACATCGACCGAGAGGCAGTCGGTGACGGTTCAGAAGGAGAATAAACGAACACATCATTCGAGAAGCAGTCAGTGATGGTTCGGAAATCTGAAAAGCGAACACGTCGACCGAGAGGCAGTCGGTGACGGTTCAGAGGTAGGATAGACTAACATATCATCCGAGAAGCAGTCGATGATGGTTCGGAAATCCAAAAAGTGAACACGCCAAACCGAGAAGTTGTCGGCGACGGTTCAAAGGGAGGACAACCGAACACATCATCCGAGAAGCAGTCGATGATTGTTCGGAAATCCGAAAAGTGAACACGTCGACTGAGAGGCAGTCAGTGACGGTTCAGAAGGAGGATAAACAAACACATCATCCTAGAAGCAGTCGGTGATGGTTCAGAAATCCGAAAAGCGAACACGCCATCCGAGAGGCAGTCGGTGGTGGTTCAGAAGGTAGATAGCCTAATGGGCGGCTAACATGATATTGATATCAAGAGGATAATACCAAAAGGCAGTTGACATGCCCCTGGTATACAGAATGCTATAGATGTTGCAAAAAGAAAGGAACAAAAGAAAACTGGGGGCCTGGATAGCTGGTTCAGCCACTGGCAGTTTGCCGGGAAACACTTGCTTGTGGTCGCACTCTGAACTACAACTTCTTTGCTTGCTCGCTTGATGCTATTGATGCTGTAGGACAATGATTGTCGATCTGGATAAACTGTTGCTCTGATTTTGTACTAATACGTTGCACTTGGGTGGATAAGGGCTCCACGAGGGCATTGTTTCTTCCTTGAATAAGACGGACCAGCTAGAAGATTTCCGACAACTCTCTGGGTTTGTTGTCGTATTGCTGACCAACTTTTGGGGAGTTAGTCTTTGGCACTGGACTGTCGACTGTGCTCTCGCCTGCTGACTATGGGAGCATTGACATTCCAACTTTTCTCTGACCTTAGAGGCTTATGGCTGTTGTTGTCATTGCTTCTGTGCTCGAGCTATGGAGTAGGCAACATATTCTGGACGAAGATACTGTCCCAAGAAGGGTCAACCAACAAGATAGCTGATATGTCCATGGTTGACAGGGAAGGCTATCACTATAAAGGCAACTGACATGCCCTTGGTGTACGGTAACCAGGTCATTGGCCAAGGGGCAGTTGACATGCCCCTGGTTTAGGACTCATTGAGACCTTGCAAAGTGGACAAACGATAATGCATGCAAGAATGATAGTGTTATATTGTATCATCCCTCAGGATTTGGAATGCTAATAATGTCTGCTATGAGAAGAGGGGAAGACCTCGATTCACAAGACACTACCCGGATTTCTAGTTTGTTGGTGGCTCTCTGAGATGGATGATTTAGTAGGTTAGGCTCTGTGCCAAAGTCTTAGGGACTTAGACCTACTTTTTTGGTTTTTGACTTATTTTTTTTCTCCCTCATAGGCTAGTAGGCTCACTCTAACCCTCACTTGGGGGTAATGGACATCCGGATTTAGAGGGGGTTGCTGGATTTTTATGCAAGGAGTGGCTAGTCCCTTGGGCTGCTTGGATTTCATGCAAGGGGTGGCTAGTCCCTTGGGCTGCTTGGATCTTCGAGATGTTCGCTTCGACTCCTCCCCAAGGTAAGTGGTAGGGATAGAGTTGGCCTACTTGCCTCTCTCTGTTAGGGCTGGCTTCTGTCTTCTTATTTCTTTTACGCCCTTGTGAACATATATTTTTTTAATTTTTCTATTTTGGCTCACACTCATGCTCGCTCCTAACATTTTATCTCCCTTTGGAGGTATAAGTCCCTATGGGAGTTTGGACGTTTCGCCTAACCACGTTTGGGTGGTAGCTCCCTCACTTGCTAGAATATCTAGGTAGTATCAACTAAAGAGGTATAGACCTTTCTAAAGTAGGCTAGCTATTCCGATTTTCGTCATCGGGATGTGATATTGATGCTTTTATGCACAAATGTATGCAGTTATTGGTGCGCTTGAGTTACTGACATGTATGAAAGTAAAAGTGCAAATGCTGTGGATTAGATGCACATGGATTGCCTGTGCATGCATGATGGAGTAGTGGATGGGGCATGATGCGCAAAAGGATACTTTGCAAGGCGAGGATACACGCCTTCCGTTCATTGGTAGTACTTCTTCAGATGACATGTGCTGACTAGCTCAGATTGCTCGACGTTGTCCATGTCTTCAGGGATTGTTGCACACCGCGAATAGGCTTGCTTGATCGGCCAGGACCATGATGGATGAGTGGTCTGACTGCTGATGGGGGCTATTGGCTCTGATTTTGACATCCTAGCCTTTGCTTTCCATAGCCTTTGATGTTGACTGCGTCCTCGGCCCATACTGATAACTGTTCTTGAAACAACAGTTCTAGATTGTTGACTTGCTCATTTAACTGAATTGCTCTGTTGACTGTCTCATCCTCTTTCACGGTGCAATCAGAATATTAAGCAGCACCATGTTTTACCACTGACCTATCTGGACTGTGGGACTGATGTAAGTGACGTCCAAGACTGAGGGGACTACACTGATGGTTCCGCTGGCTCGACTACTTGTAGAATTATCACTACGGGACTTGCTGTTGGAGCGGTGACTGATGCTGTCAAAGTGATTGTCGGTAACGGAGGCTGTGGTTGCATCATTTGACATTGTCTCTTTTTTGCAGTGGCCTGGTTCTGATTGGGACCAAGTATCCCTTCTGGCGCACGGATATCCGTCTCTATGTAGATGTCGCTCGTAGCCTCGTCCCTTAAACTCTTGCTTTTCTTCCACCTGGATGGGCTTGGAGATTCCTTAGCCGTATCGTTCGAGTGGTGCTCCTTTCTTGTATCCCCGTTTGCGACACACGTTTTCGATCATCCGAAGGGGATTGCCATGAACGGTCAGGTAACTGACGCACTCAATGGCCAGAATGTAACTGACTAGCTCGAAGCAATTGACCTGAAACATGACATCGGACGGCTTGGAATTGAAGTGGACGGTCTGGAGGGTGATAGCGGAGACCGACTCGACCTTTTCTTTGTTAAGATCTTTCGCCATGACAACAACTACGTCGTTGTCTCAGCGGCACTTAACCATGCGATGGAGGGTCGAGGGGATCATCTGATGCTTATGCAACCGAAGGCGCCCAAGCAAGAGATTGAAAGAGGACTCCAGATCCACAATATAGAATTCGACATAGAAGGCTACAGGCCCTACGATGAGAGGAATAACTAGCATCCCTAGTGCGTCGTGATGCATGTTAACAAAAGCCGTCATTCCTTTCACAGCTGGTATGATATCCTCGGCTTTGAATCCGATTTTGTTTGTTGTGCGCAAATGGCAGACGTTAAGGCCTACGCCATTATCCACCAGAGTGAGGGGAAGTCAGAAGCTTTGATATTGTGTCGTAATGAACAAGGACTAGTTATGATTAACTCCTGTAGAAGGCGATTCCTCATTAGAGAAAGAAATGACATAAGGCTCTGCAATCATGCCCACCATATTCTCAAGAGCAGACGGTTTTATGGTGGGGGAGACTTGAGCAGCCTAAAAGACCCTGAGGAAGGCCTCTCGATGTTCTGTAGAAGTATGGACAAGATCCCAAATGGAGATATCAACCTTACCCTTCTCCAGCGGAGATGTGATGACGGTAGAGGGCTGCTCCTGCCTGATCGAGAGGTAGGGACTGAGCAAGGGTCCATCCTGGAATATTGAGGGGCTGGTGTAGACATCCCAATTTTGCAGGTTGAAACTGTGGTGGCTGGGCTTTAAATCACCAATGAGCTCTAACCCTAATTGAATCCATTCAAAGCCTACAAAACCCAATTTTGGCACATTTAACACATTGAAGGCCCATGAAGGCTCACCAAGGCCCATGTAATTCACCGAGGCCCATTTAATTCATCCAAGGCCTCATTTAATTCATCCAAAGCCCATTTGATTCAACCAAAGCCCATTAAGCCCATGAAGGCCCACGAAAGCCCATGTAGGCCCATTTTTCTAACATAGGTTTGTTATAGGTTTGTTAGTGAGTTTGTTAGGAATTAGTTAGGTTGTTAAGAAGTTTGTTTAGTTGGTTTTGGGTTTATTAGAATAGTTTGTTATGAGTTTGTTGGGTAGTTAGTGGATTTCCTAGCTATAAATAGGACTGGGTGGTTTGAGAGAGAAGAGAGGATGCGAGAGAAAGTCCTGGGAGAGAGAGGAGTTCACAGTGGAGGACGAGAGGCGATTCTGCTGACCTTTGGCGAGCTGCAAGGGAGAAATTCCACTGCCAGACTAGGTACACCTTCCTCCAGCCTCTCTTGCTTTCAATTATAGCTTCCTAGAGTCCCCTCTCTCTTTCTGGATTGTTTCCGAGCAATTCAAAGGTCTTAATTGCTCCCTGGAGCTCGCCGTCGCCGTTTTCCGGCGATGTAAGTGGGGGGAACGATCCAGGGCACGGCTTTGGTCCCCAATCTTCCTCTCCTCCTTCTCTGGTCTCCCCGGTGCTCCATAGCCCATCGGATCACCGCTCCATCGCTCCCAGCATCCTCCACGCCGATCGCTGGACGATAACGTCAGAATCGCCGTCGCTGGAGAAGACAACCACCTTAGAGGTGGACTGCGCATCTCCGGCCCTCCCGCGTTGCTTCGTGCCTCCAGAAACACGCCTCGACGCTCCATGAAGCCTTCGAAGCTTCCTACGAGCACACCAGACCGCCTAGATCTGCTCCTCGAGCTCCCGATCGTCGCAGGAACGCCGCTCGTTGGAGAGGACGCCGTCGACGCCTGTCGGAGCACATCTCCGCTCCCTACTTCTCCACACCGCTCCAGAAGAAGCGTGGACACTCCCCGATGCTCCAAGATGCCCCCACGACCACCAGATCGCCGCGCCGCAGCCCAGACAGCCCTCCTTCTTCCCCGACGTAGTCGCCGAAGCACCTCGACGGAGAGGTAGGTGGGAGGCCCGCTCCCACCGTTAGATGCTCTATCCACTCCGATGGATCATCTCCATTCACCTTCTTCTTGCCTCCCATGAAGTCTGATATAAGATCATACCACAAAAAGGCCTTGTTTGCCTCCTCCTGCGGTCGTCGATGGTGAGCTCCGTCGCCGATGACTGTCGTTTCTTTTTTTCATTTAAAAACAATTTAAAACATTTTATTTGAATAAAATACAGAAACATTGTTTTTCTTTCACTCAGATCCTTTTTTTTATTACTTTGGTCCTTTTATTACAAATAGGTCCTCCTCTCATTTTTCATAAATCATTTGAATAATGTTTTAACTGAAAATATTACATGTTTTACCTTGAAAATTTAAAATAATGTTTTCTGAATTTAAAACTTTAATAAAAGCCCTTAAGTTTTCTTTTAATGCATTTTATTCAAGAATTTTGCATAAGCGACCCTGAGCTTTCTTGAAATCGTTCGGAAAGTTCATTTTTCAGGTTAATTTGCATTTAAGCCCCTGCATTCTTTTGAAAACATCTAGGATGTTGTTTTTGCTGGTTAAATTGCACTTCAGCCCCATATGTTTTTGAAAACTTCTCTGAAACATGTTTTTCCTGGTTAAATGACATTTTAACCCTCAGTCTTTACCGAAATTCTTCTGGATGCTTTATTTTGTTGGGTAATTTGTAGGTTAGTCCCTGTATTTCATTGATTTTACTCTGAATGCCTGTTTTCTGAGGTAAAATGACTGTTTTGCCCCTGAACTTTTCTAAATCATTTTTCTTGCATATTTAACCCTGAATTTCCACTGAATTGTTTTAAATGCATGTTTTAGTGGTAAAATTGCATTTCGATCCCTAGGAAACTTCATTTTGACTAGGAATGCACAAGAATGCACATTTGGCCCTAGATTTCCTCATAATTGCATAGAATGTGTTTTCCTATGTATTTTTGATGACTTGGGCTTCAGAACTTCAGTTTTCCTCGGGATTTGGGCTTTTTACACAAAACCCCATGGAGTTTTCATATTTGCATTCACACTTGCATTTTGCATATCTTTTCACATCTTTCCACACAAGTTTTCTTGTCTTTTCTGCTTGCCTTTGCGCATGCTTTTCCTAGCTCGTTTCTAGCTTTGTTTTTTCACCGTTTCTCGGATTTTTCCCTGGTTTTCGCCTATAGATTTGTTTTGGATTTCCATCGCCCGAGGGCATACAGTAAAAGGCTTGTCAAAGCTGACATTGTCTCGAATTGAGGATTATTTACCCCTTTTGATTTTCTTGGATTTGTCCTAATTTCCGCTGTTTTTCGAGACACTTTCCAAGAATTTCTCGATTTTCACGATTTTCCTCATCGCCCAAGGACATACAGTAAAGCGACATTCTCAATGCCTACATTTATCCCTTGGATTAACTTTTTCCCTTTATTTCACTTCTTTACTTTGATTTGGCATGTTTTCAGTCATCTTCGTGCATGAACATATTGAATAAGGAAGCATACATTCATTAGACCATTGATAATAGGGAAACCTAGGAAGGCCGAGTTTTCTCGAGCGCATGGGGGTGCTTAACCCCTTCCCCATGCGTAACCAGAATCCTTACCCTTTCTCTGGCCCACATTCATTTCTGCATTGTCCATTAGGCACGGAGCACACACATACTGTAACCATGCCGGCGAGAATGGCGAAATATGCGAGAGTCGGCAAAGTCACGGTAAAAATATAAAATATGCAAATGCAGGAGTCGCCACCTAGTCTATTCAAATGGAAGACGAGGAAAACCATATAAAACATGAAAATCATGCAAAAACAATGGAAAATGTCTTTGTAAACCAGAAATATGGGT